>VDFB02387774.1:0-81951 GCA_007258455.2 Sequoia sempervirens | reverse complement strand
CACACTCTAAGCTTTGACTGGTTTAGGTGGCTAATCTATTAGTGTGATTTCAGATGAGTCGCCTAAACAAGTAAAATCTTAAAGCGTGTTGTTTAAGCCAAAAAAGATATGTGTCATGATCTAAATTGGATGAATGGACTAATATAACTCTTATTCGCCAAATTTCTTTGCATTGTGTAGAAATGGCCATCTAAACAAGAAAATTGAAGGAAATAGTGTTGGCTATCACAAGCACTATTCTCCCCTTCTTCCTTCCTTTTTTTTCCGAAGTTGGGCCTGACTTATATCCTTCTCACAAGTAAATGCAATTATAAGCGTAAAGTTTGACCCCACTTCTACCAACTATCTTTAGCCTCCACCAAGAACTGTGCCATAAAGGCTTCTTTGTAACTACTTTTCCATCATCATATCCATGAGCCCTTTTGCTTTAAATATAGAATGGTAATAAATTGGTGCAATAATGCAAAGACCTTATTTAATAAATTGAGATAATATAAAAGATACATTAAATATTATTGAATTTAAAAGAACGCACATAAATGAAATACTTACAACTCTAATTAGTTTAGTTAAAATTATCTAATTAAGTAATAACATAATCTACTTCATGCAATTTTAGACTTAATATTAATTGGCACACATGATACACTTTTAGGAATATATCAAAGATTCCATACTAACTACGATGAGACTTTGAGATACTTTTGAATGCCTATGAATAGCATCCTAACTTATTAAATCACCCTTAAGAAAATAAATTAAATTAAACCAACTTAATCATCTTTAAAATTTATTAGTTACTAAGAATAATAGAGCTAATTAAAATGGGTTGCAATATCTAGGCACAATCATGGTAATACTCATATTTCAATTTTCACTAAGGTAAGTTTTGTTGGTGTGAATGGGGTGTTTTACCTAACTAGTTCATTACTTAGGTCTTATTCACACTAGTTACTGAAGTTTACTTACACTACACAGAGGATAGTTATCACTTTATGTCTCAAGTCATAAAATTAAGACGCATGTGATAATCTTATGTAATCCTATGTGTCACCTTGGTCTATATAACCAAGGGATTCCTTTTGTATTCTCAATTTGATTATCATTATAAAAGAATGGAATTATTCTCTCATATTTAATTTCTCTTGTGTTTTCGTTGAAGCTCATAAATCTTGGGTAGATACATCTTTAGTAAAATCTTACATGGTTAGGGTACTCTATACCAACTCTTACATAGTATCAAATCTTGAGGGATTGCTTCTTGTTAGTCTTTATTGAGAGATCTAGGATACAAATCTTGGTGGATCTTGAAATTTTGAGTATTTTTTTCTCTTGCATCAAATGATGACTTGGAGAATAAAAAAACTTGATAGAAATACAAAATTTATGGGGTTCTTCTTTATGGATTTCTATTGCATGTTTATTTTTGAGCATATTGGTGTAGATATAAGCTAACCATTGAGTTCAAGCTATTCAAGAAAGACAATTTAGCCTCTCTCTTTTTTAAATTGGACATGTGGGGTCACATCTACAAGGGTTTAAAGTTGGAATATGGTTGCTAGATCTAGAAGGTAGTTATGGTTTTGGAGCATTATGGGTCAAATCTAACACTACCATCACATCCAAAGGGCCCAAGACCCTATGGATCAACTATCAATTTATCAAAATTAGACACTTTTGTCCAAAGCCATAAAAAAAATTTACCTTGGTCATATGGATTTGCACATAAAATATTATATAGAATCAAAACAAGATCTCCATGGTACACCTACTTAGGTACTAGCGTAGACAAGTCATACTACAAAATGTATTTTCAAAAAGTTTAATTTTAAATTTTTTAAATTTTTAATGTATATATGTGTGATACCTAGTATGGAGGGTACCTATAGTACCTACGATTGATTGTGGGACCGCCACGTGGCATGTTTGATACCTACCATGATAGCACCAACATTCCAACCAATACTAAAATATTTTTGCCCTAATTTTCACTAAACAACCTTCCAACACTTGAAACCAATACATCCCTTATAAATGGTTTTACGCTTTATACCAAGTACTTTTTGGCATCAAATGATGATTTTCATATGAAAAGGGTGATTTTGTATAAATTAACAATGGTTTTGCAAATGAAGGGAATATTCCATCTAGACTAGCATATTATGTCACTATCATTGTTAAAATCAACATTATATCAAGTTGATGTGAGTGACCATCTCTCCAACTTTCCCCCCTCTATTAGCAATTTTATTTTGGTAGTCCAGCTTCAAAGATGTTTTTCTCAATCATTCAGGCCCTTTTTTGGAGGTCTTTTTTTTATTTGGAGTAAAAATTTATAAGATTCATAGTGGTGAAAATAATTTCTTATTTTGGTGTTTGTTTTTCTAGAAATTATAGATTTTCATAAGTGTTGATAAGTAGTTCTCATTTTAGGAATATTAGGGCTCTATCCATTTTTTCGTTTAATTTTTTTAAAAGTACAGTAGGGGAGAAGGGCCTATAGTGGAGCACCCTAACTTCGGGTTTCTGAATTTTTTACATGAAAATTTCAAATCACTTCCAATTTTGTACAACAGTTTATTTGACAACTCACGTGCTTCTATATTTCGTTTTAGGGCCACATCAGCATGCTTTTTGTTGAGGTATCCAAAAAGACCCCAAAAAAAAGTGAGCCTGATAGTGGTGCACTAAGTCATGTTTTATTGGTGCGCTAATGTGGCATCACCTGATTTGTCAGTTTGTGTACTTTATGGATAAAAAGTGTTTTGCAATTGGATATTAAGGTGCTCCACTATGGAGCCCACTAAAGACTACTTATATCCCCACTATTAGACCCCGCTCCACTATAGGCCCCTCTCCCCTAGTTTTCCGAGGTTTGAATAAATTTATTTGATCGTCTACACAAAGAGAAAACAAAAAATTGAGGATGGCGGTTGTGGAGGAGGAGCGGGGATGTAATGACAACCATCTTCTATGAATATGCAATTGAAGTTAATATTTATTTACTAAGTTTATTTTTTAAAACGCATATAAGGAAGGACAAGCTTGATCTTTGCATATTCAAAGGGATTCAAATTGTAGGTTCAAGTGAGAAAATAAAAAGATTGATTGCGCAGGTTTCTTATTTATAGATCCTCCAGCCTAAAATTAGACCTGCGTGAAGAATACTTATATAGATTCAGAGGAGTCATCAAACCCTAACCACTTAAAATTTATTAGTTCATTTCAGCAAGGAGGTCGTGATCCAAAGTGCTTCTACAGGCGTTGGATTTGTCTTCAAAGAAACCGGGGAAGGGGAAATTATAGGTGAGGAAGTTTTACAATCAAAGATTTGAAAGCGGTAGAAGAAACCAATCAATGAGATGGGGTCTTTCAGATCGAGGAGCATGAAGGATACTGCAAGTTGGGAACAATGATCGTAGGCCATTAACGGTTTGAATTTCTGACCTCTGGCGCTCTTTGTTTTATCTTGGTTCTTTCTTTCCTTAAATTCATTATTTTTGTTATATGATTTTATTTTAAATAATTTCCCCACACTAAAGTATCAAATTCTTTAAATTTGTTTTGTGCTCTCATTCCTCGCATTTAATGGTTCATATGGTTGGGTACATTGGGGTTTGCAGTCATTAATGGAGGGGTGACTTGGTCTCAAGTGATCCCCCTAGTGGCATGGAAGGGTTAAGTAGTGTTATTTGCATTATTGAAGAGAGAGAAAGGTCATTCAGGTATATTATAGTGGGAGTAAGCAAGGATAGGGTTCTCAAAACTACAAAATTCATGGTAATGGAGGATGGCATGGAAGGGTTAAGTAGTGTTATTTGCATTACTGAAGAGAGAGAAAGGTCATTAAGGGATATTATAGCGGGAGTAAGCGAGGATAGGGTTTTGAAATCTACAAAATTTGTGGCAATGGAGGATGATGGGAATCAAGGGGAGCAGTTGCAATATGAGGGAGACACTAAGTGCTTTCTGGTAGAGACTTGGAAGTTGTTTGTAACTTCAAACCCTGGAATGGTAACTACTTTAGATATGGAGGAAAAGAGATAAGTAAATATATTTTTTGTCGCCCTTGACTACAATAAATTTCTAGGTAGGAAATATCCAAATGAATGGATTAACAAAGTGTGGTATAAAAAACAAGGAATCCACATTTCATTCTATAGGATGGTCCAAAGGGGATTGTTCTTTATTTTCTTTAAAAACCATGAAATGCATGACAATTTTTCTTCGAAAGAATTCTGGAATATAGGGAACTCCATTTTTTCGTGCAATAAAATGGTCTCTAGAAGTGTTAAATGAGGAAATAATGGCACTCTCATACCCTAGATGGGTCACAGTTAAAAATATTGCCCCGCTCCTCCCCCCCCAACTTTGGACTTTTATACCTCAAATGCTTTCTCCCCTAAGAAATTTTTTGAGGGTGGAAGAATCCAAAGTAACTCTCTTGCACATTGATATAAGACTCCTAGTCTCTTTAAATACAAGGGTGGATATCCTGAAGTAATAGAAGTTGAACCCCCTAGAAATAAATTATCCTATAGGATTGAGATCTTGGGAGGCCTTAATGCTTATTGTATGTGCAAATTGGAAGGGAATGTAAGGAGAAATTTCCCAAAAATTAAAGGAAAAAATGGTGACCCTAAATACAAACAAAGTGGGACAAACCCTAATCCTAGGTATAGAACAAAAGGGAAGGATAATGTAGAAGGGATCAACAAAGATAAATAAATTAGTACCAAGAAAGGTGATAGAATCCAAAAAAAAATCAAAGGAGGAAGTAGTGAACCCCAAAGGAAACAACATAGAACCAATTACTAGATGTGATAGCTTCAAAATTGCAATAGAAGAAGTAATAGTAGCTAGTCATAACAAATCAAGAAGTGAAACCAAAATTGATCTCTAGGACAGTAGACAACATAGTAGAAAAAGTTTATTTTGAAATGGGGAATGAATATCCTCTCCTCATGGAGGACAATCTCCAAATATTACATAACTCTAGTCAAGTTGATAGAAAAATGCCTAATAACTATTAATGGATAAAATTAAAAGGAAATGATGAGCTCAAAAATCCTTCTAAGAATCAATATGCACCTTCAATATCTTATGTTTCTTTAAACAAATTAGATTTCAACAACCTAATACAATCACATACTACTATGCCTTAAAGCAGAAACATAAACAGTTTAATTTTCATCCACATTAACCCTTTGAGGAAAGATAATGTAGTTTGTAGATCTAGGAAAATTTTGGTAACATAATGACATGTGAATTAATATTTCAAGAATGAGAAAGAAGAATAGAAAAAAGATAGACAAAAGAGAAAGAACAATGATATACGTGGGGAAAAAAAATTCAGGTTAAAAACCCCATAGTCCAAAGCATCGAACCAATGTATTAATCTACAACAAAAAGGTTAGAATACACTTGCAGGATCATAACCTTAACATGGATATTACAACTTGCTCTTTTAGAGAAAATATGACAGCACAACCCTGCAATAAAAATATTCTGCTCACACACAACTCAAGCAAGCTCTTATTTATAGAGCACCAAGATGGATGCCTAGAACTGCCATGTGTCAACATCCTCTTCACTAGATGCATGCAAATAGAAAGTATAGCATGCAAGGCGCCTATATTCACCTACTTATGCAAACTGTCATAATCATCTCTTACATTGTCATAATTAGCCATAATTAACTTATGAAATATGATAAATTAGCATAAATTAAGGACCTCCTAAATGGGATGCCCACCTCCACCAATTTAGCTTACAGTTGTTATGCATGATTCTTACAACTGTCATAAATCATCATAGCAAGTTATCATAGTTTTTTATAAAGCATGACATAGAAATTTATGACAAAATCCACCAAGTTAGCCACAAATTTAGGACATGCAAAGTGGGACGCCTACTTCCACAATTTAGCTTCCAAATTGCACATGTCACCTTCCATGTAGGATGCCACATCACTAATGAGTCCAATAAAGTGCCACAATATTAGTAGGAAAATTAACATTAAGATAAAATATACAACTAATCACCAAACTAAATGCTAGGAATTGCAAAGGTTGATACACCTTAATCCCAACAAACATAAAGCAGAAGATTGCTCAAAATAATAGTATCAAAAAATCCAATTTGAATAACATAGAGAATCTCTCAAAAGTCAAAGAATCTAATTCCAATTGGAAATATCAATATAGTGGTAAAAAGGAATAAGTAGGAAGTGAAATGTCAAAAGAGGAGGGAAATATTTTTAAAATGGTAAACAATAACTCAAACCAAAAAATCAGATCCTTAACAAGGTTTCAGTGGACAGAAAAAGAAGCCCCAAGTTGTTTTGTGAGACTAACATTGAGCAAAATAAACTTACTCAAGACTTAGCCTAGACAAGAATGAATTGGGGAGAATAAAAGATAATGACAAAGAAAAAAGGAATAGTTTGGAAAAATCCAAAGTTTTTGATTAAGGAACAAACAGGTTTTGAAGGGACCCCGAAACCCTTAACAGTAAGCAAGAGAAAGATACAAAGAGGAGAATAATCCCAATTTGTTCTGCTTGTCCAACTCTAATCCTAGACAAGAAGAAATTGCCATTCGATTAGAGTTAGACAAAAGAATTGAAAGAAAATCTAAACAAGAAGAAAATTGGGAATGGTTTAAAAAGGAGGATCCAGAAGGGGCCACAAGTAAATTAACAAACAAGGATATCATAGAGTGGAAGACGCTACTTGAGGAAAGTAGCTTTCCACCAAGTAGGGGGGAAAATAAACTTAAAGATGAGAGGGAATTCTCTCGAGATAATGAATGGGTTTAAAAAATGAGGAAAAAAAGAAGACATAGTAGGAAAGAAATAGGGGAACCTTACCCAAAGATGAGAGAGAAAGAAATAAGATTCCTAAATGCTTTGGAAAATTTAAATAAAAGTAACGAAGAACCACAAAAAAAATGGATTTTGATGATCTTTAACTGCTTAAGTTGGAATGTAAGGGACCAGAATCCCCATATAGGAAATATATATTCAGGAGATATCTAAATCTAGACATAGCAAAGGATGGTGTATTGTTAAAGGAGGTGAAGGAAATAAAATTTACTCTTGAAAATAATCTTAAGTTCATTTGGAAAGAATCATCTTAGTACTCTACCAATCATGAAAAGGGAAAGTGTGGCTCTACCATTTTATTATCTAAGAGATGGACTCAATACGTGACTAAATATGGGGTCTCACCATGCAATAGGATAGTATGGATAACTATAGAAAAAGAGAATTGAAATTTTGGCCTCTACTCAATATATGCTTCAAGTGAATACGGGGAGAGGATATAGCAATGGAAGTGGATGTACAATATACATGATATTCCATTGATATTAGGAGAATATTTTAACATGATGGAAAACACTGAGGAAAAATATGGTGGTATAGACATGGGTTGGAAAGGGGAAGATAAATAGTTTTGGTATAGAATGAAAAAAAAAAACTTAATCTCTTTGATCCTATGGAAGGAATGAAAAAGGAAAGAAAACATATATAGTTCACTTGATGTAACTTTCAAAAAGATAATAAAAGGATTTACTATAGTTTGGACAAGTTTTATGCTAATAGGGATTTCTTCAGCTCTGATACAACTAAAGGAGGAAGACAGAGTAAGGGTGTACGCTTGCACATTATCAGACCATCACCTTATCAATGTGAAGATCATAGTAGAAAAAGAAAATCCCAAAGAAGGTGGGAAGGATGGAAAATTCATACTAAATACCAATTTTCTAAATAATGAGGACTATAATGAAGTTATCTTTACCTTTAGAGAAATTAACAAATGGATGCTAAAAGACAAATCAACAATTGAGAGATAGAATAAAAATGTTAAAGGTTGGAAAACTATATTCCATACTTAGGAAATAAAAAATCTATGATTAATAAGAGATGAAAATACTTTCCAAGAAAATGTATTCAAACCGGAAGCTAAATTGCAAAGTGACCCTAAGAATGAAAAATTGAATGAGGAATTAATATTCAATAAAAACTCATTGAGAAAATTTTAAACTAATAATATTCAAGGACAAAAGAAAGAGCAAAAATGAACTGGTTAAATAATGGAGACAAAGTTTGTAAATTCTTCTTCAAAGTTCTCAAAGAAAAAATGCAACAAAAAAGTAGGATTGGTATGGGTAGGAAACAAGTTTTTAAATGACCCAAAATAAGTAAAAAATCAATTGTATTACTTCTACAAAAACCTATTTACTTTTGAGGGAGACAATGAGAAAAATCTTATAGCTAGAAATCAATGCAAAAAGGTAATCCCTAAAAATATCTCCAAAGAGAATGCAGAAATATTAAGAGGAGAGACAACTAAGTGATGAAGGGTACTCCCCTTACAATCTAAAACTCACAAAAACAACAGATAATGGCACAAACAAAATGCAAGAAGGAAATAAAATATTTTCTATTATCACTGAAGTGAAAATGAAATTGCAACATTATATTTTCCAACACATGGGATTTCTGATTACATAAATCTGCAAGTATGCAAATCGGAGCCACCATCTACGCTGCCCTAGTCTCCTTTCTGTAGTCTCCCTTTACATCCTTTATTTAGAAGGTGTAACCACCCTAGAATCTTCTGGAAAGTGTAACTTCCTCAAGAAGATATTTTGAAATTTTATTTTTGGTAGTACAACTTGGCGGGGTCATAACTTTTGATCCAACCATTGGATTTTCTATCATAATACCTTTTCGGAAAGCTCTCATGAAATCTTCCACTAGAAAGTAAGGCCTAAAGGCAAACTACTTTTGTTTTCCACCAATTTTTAGGCCCATCCAGAGCCTCTAAGTGCCTCAAAATTGACTCTAAAGATTTTACTAGGATTTTTGAAAATTAAAATTTTAATCTCTCAAATGACAAATGGTATTGAAGTGATTTATTTGCCATTGGCTTCAATTTACCATTTTGGAGGTTTGTGTAAGATTTTTGTGTCCAACTGTGCGTAAATGCAAACTTACTAAAATAGTAACCCTACTAAATTTAGCGCTTATTGAAAAGAAACAACATATTTTTTGGGTGATGCAAGATTGCTCTTACACCCTAGATGCTCTTGCATCACTAAGGAAGAGATAATAAAAAGCAATTCAAGTTCTCAACAATGATAAATATCTAGGGACTAATGGTCTACCTATATAATTCTTCAAGAAAACATAAATTAGGTAAGTGAATATCTCTACTACAGGTTTACACTAAATCCATTAAGAGATGATATCTTAGGAAAAATATTAATAAATTCATAATCAAACTACTACCTAAAGAAAGAGATGAATCTTTAGTTAAAAATTGAAGACCAATCACCTTACTAAATGTTTCATACAAGATATTAGCAAAGGTCTTAGCATTGAGACTAGTAGATATCCTCCCTTCATCAGCAACACTAAAAGAAGGTTCATCAAATGTAGATACATCCTTGAGAACCTATTAAAAAGTTGGGAGTCCATGGAATGGGAAAAGGCTTCTAGCTAGAATATAAGCATTCTCCTTCTTGATTTTGAAAAGGCATATGATAGGGTTGAATGGCCTTTTCTATTGATGACTCTAGAAACCTTTGGGTTCCCAATTAATTTTTTTCAGATAGTAAGCACCTTAATGCAAGATGCAATTGCACAGGTGGATATAAATGTATCTCTCTCAAACCAGCTATCACTATAGAGGTCAATAAGGAAGGGGTGTCCTCTTGCACTAGCACTGTTTTTTATTGCCTCATATGCTATTTATTATTTGTTAAGAGATTCAACTAATAGGTCCAAGGTTATAGGACTAACCCTACCTAATGAGGAGGATCTCTTAAGCATCCAATTTATAGATGATATTGCCTTATTTATCAATCTTGAAGAATTTTTTTTTAGAATCTAATGCACAAATTGAGTATATTGTGTAGATTTTGGGGAAAAATATCTAAGGAAAAATACATCATGTTAAGCTAGGTAACACCCCCCTGAATGGTTCACCAAATATGGATTTCAATGGAGAGGGCCACGTAAACAGGTTAGATACAAGGGTATCATGTTTGTTGTTAATCCATGCTTGAAAGGTATGTGGAATTGGATAAAAGAAAATTTTGATAAAAAGATAGACAAATGGAACAAGCAATACCTTTTCATTTATTACTCTTTTGTATGGTTGTTTAACAATTACTAAATAAATGACATCCAAAAGAAAATTAGATAATTCTTATGGTCTGACGGGAAAGGAAAAACAAAAAAGAAAGTAGTAAGATGGGAATGGTGTTGTCTTGATAAGAGTGAAGGAGGACTAGGATTAAAAGATTTAAAAAACAAGGCATTTCCCTTGTTGTTAAGTATATTTGTAAAGCACTAAAAGGTAATGAACCCTGGAAGGTTCTTATAAGAAATAACATTCAACTAGTTACGCCAAAAAAAAGAAAAACCATGGAAACATCTCCCCCTATGTGACCTATTATTTGGTAACTTTCATGATACCCATGTTGGATCCAATATATTCAAAAGTATATGGAAGTATTGGGAACAAGTTAGGCAATTGATAAAAAATAGAGAAATGATGGATAGTAACAAAAAAAAATTTTCCTTCCAATTCAATTTGGTGGAATCTACATCACAAAGAGAAACCCCTTACCTTAATGCAAGGGTGCTCACAAAAGCCTTGTACAAGAAAGCTTTCAAATTCTTTAAGGATATATAATGCAACTATTGCAAGAATGAAAAGAATGAAGGTGTTGTATTGATGTCAACTGGTCAATTGGTTATCAACTAGTTGTTGTTGTCATTGATGTCATGGATGGAGGTTATTGCTTGTTCATGTCAAGGATATTTAGAAAATTGTATTGAAGAAAGGTTGTAGGTGTTCAGTGGTTGCTCCAGGTTTTGCTTTGGGATTTGCTCCTATATTTGTGTGGCTCATATATGTTGATCATGGTTGTTGGAAGTTTCTATATCTATATTTTTGGTTGTTGATTCATTGTACAGTGCGAGTTATGTTCACCAGTTGTGAACTATTTTTTATGTGTTTCTGGCTAAGGTCTAGGAGAAATGTTATTGGTCCGGATTTCTCTTTGGTAAAGTCTTATGACTTGCAGTTTTAGAGTTAAGTTTATTTGATTGTATTGAAGATAATTTTGATATCTTGAAGGTTTGTGCTTAATTGTTCTATGTATTTTACACTGGTTTGGTCGACCTTGTGTTGAACACTATCTTTGAAGTTGATGAAGCATGTTGGATCTATTTGGGTCACCCTCATTCTAATTCCACCCTAGGATGTTTTGGTGTCGACCTAATTTGAATTTAATGTTGGATGGTTGACTTTGGATATGTTTCAAAGTTGAAGATGGTATAAATATAAGATGAGTTAGTGGTGAATAAGACAAGAGAGATATGTGCAAAGAAATAGAGAAAATAGATGCCAGATTGATGCGAATCAGTGAGTGTGTGTGATGCAAGTGTGGCAGATCAGTGTGAAGTCTAAATGTTGAGTTTCTAGATGCAGTGAGTTGAAGGTGTACTCTATCATTCATGCATGTCTGCAAGTGGTTGAGCAAATTGTGGTGGATCTATTTGTTGCATTGAAATTTTCTTCTCTCTGTAACATATCTCTTCTATCTTCTTTGTATCTCTATGGCAGTGAGCCCTCCGAGTTGTTAGCCCTGTTGGACAATGAGTCCGTGTTTTGGTAATGAGCCTTTTTTAATCAGTTTTGATATTCTCTGTAATGTGAATTAATCATCATCGTGGTTTTTCTCTCATTGGGTTTTCCATGTAAATCAAATATTGTTGTGTTTGTGTGATGGTTTTTAGTTTCTGCACTTACACTTAATGTTTAATCATTTAAGAAGTGTTAAGGATTAGTTCTAGTGAATTATTTAAAGGTTTAATTTTGTCACAACTGATTCATCCCCCCCTCTCAGTTGTATTATTCAAAAGCAACTTCCATTTAAAAAATTGGGCTTCCCTCAATACGGAATTTGACTTGCCTCCATCCCAGTGGAGAACTTTTTTTTCTTAAAGAAGTATTTAAGATAGCTCATTACCCAGTAGTGTATGAGCCCAACGGTGATAATTTTGACAAATTTAAATGGAGTGATGACTCTAAGTTGAATAAAATAAAACCCAAGCTTGTTTATAAATCATTATTAAGCACCCAAGACACTTTTAGACATCTAAACAAATGTTGGAATATTGAAATAAAGGATAAAAAGTGGCTTAGTATATTTAAATGGTTGTAGAATGAAATTATTGAACCTAATAAATCTTGTTTCAAATGATTTCTTATATTGCATAAACTTTCAATTACTTCATCTTCCCATAGCATGAAAATCTATAAACTTTTTAGAAAGTCTAAAACTTTCAAGCATATTTTCTTTGAATGTCTCTTTGTTAAAGAGGTATGGTACATGTTTTGTGCAAAGTTGGTAGGTTGGGGGATCTAGGTATGATAAAGTGGTAAGAAATTCCAATGGGATTTATAGAAGGATTAGATAAAACATTGAATCATTTTTTGTTATTGTTAGCTACTGAAATATTTTTGTTTATATGAAAAGATAGAAATGAGGAATGGTTCCAAGGAAAAAAGAGGGCACTTACTGAGTCTGTTAGAAGACTCATATACTTCAATATTTCAATGCAAATTATAGTGTTAATGGAGATATCCAAAGAAAATTCAAGTTGTTGAAAATTGAAAAAGTGGAGGTCAATAAAGAAGATATTAAATATGCAAGGTATTAACAAGACTACATTCCATTGCTAAGAAACTATTTGGAATTTCAAAACAATCACAACAAGAAGTAAAAAAAGGAAACATTGAAAAAAGGTCTGGGATTTCAAGGAGGACCAAGTTTCCTTGTAAATCAGGGAGAATACTTCACAATGGAGGTGATGAGACCTAATGAAGACATGTCAAAACTTCAACCACCAATTGGGTGGAATGACATGGATGAATACACTAAAAATATGAACTTTTGAGAAGTTTCATGTGAAATCAATTTTGTAAAACCTGCAAAAAACAATTTAATACTCTTTACTATGATTGGAAAAAGATGTAATTTATGATGTAATATTTTTCTGTCAATGGTTAACTATGATCTATAAAAAAATTAGATTGATCTCATTTATTAAAAAATTATACTTTTATTATGTGGCCAAATTCAGCATTTTCAAGCACTAAGATAAAGTCCACTTTGCTATTTTTGGCTAGTGGCACTTGTAATTATGCTAAACATAATGTGCCAAGATCATATATTGCTAGCAGGATCCTTGATTGAGTGATTTGGGGTGGAAATCTTGTGGTGATTTATTGTTTTGTGTTCTTGAAATGGGAAAAACTCAAATTGAACTCCTAACTCCATATAATTATGCTTCATAAAGAAAATTAGCATGAAACTATTTAATGGGAAAAGGTTATCTACACTATATAAGAGAAACCATTTCTAAACCTATTGATGTTAGTACAAAGGTAATATGGGAGATCAATCTTGAGAAAACACTTTGATACATTTGTTCATTAGTCTCTTTTGATCTACAATTTCAACTTAAATCATGCAAAACATTTAAGGAGGCTTGGGATACTTTTTAAAAATTGAGTTCAATAAAAGTGATAGGATTAGGGGATATCAAATTGATAATGATTTGATGAATCTTGATCCTAAATTTTTTTACCACATCCAAGACTACATATATAGGATTAAGCAACTATGAACATAGCTAAAGGATAGACATATCATTAACGATTATTTACAATCGATTCTAAATGTGTTATCCAAGCTTGATCTTAAGTATTTTGTATTTTTTTACTTTTATACCCATCAAATTTCTATGGAAATGACATATATTTTGATTCTATTTGTGATGAATTTTTAAATATTTTAAATACAAGAGGAAGCAAAGTCAATTCAAATGGGTCTCATCAATTCTTCTAAATTACAAGCATTGATAGTTAGTGAATGTAAGGTACATAAAGAAATAGGGAATCCTAAGAATAAATAAAAATGTAAAAAGAACAAGTTACACAAAGATTCTAAATCATCCCCCTCTCAAGGTGAATCATCTAAGAAGGACAAAACTAAGTGTGCATATTACAAGAAATTAGGGCATAATGAACATAAATATTATTCAAAATAATTTTATGAGTTGAAGCATCTTCTTAAGAAGATAAAATCAATTTTCCTTCTAATGAAATGAGGTGGATACTTGATTCTAGATCTTCTCATCATATGGATTCATCACAAAGAATTTTCTCTTCATTTAAGTCTTGTTCATCACCATGCATCTTGATGGCTAACAACACATATATATGTGTTTGTGGGAAAGGATATATTGACATGGATGACAAATTATTTAATGACATTTCCTTGCGTGTCTTCATTATCAACCAATATCCTTTCTATATATCAAATCACATGTGTGGATCAAGAAAGAGTGTTTATTTTACAACAGGTTATATCATTATTAAGGATTTGTATAGAAATGATATACTTGCATTTGGGGAGGTTGATCATCAATCTCAAATCTAAACCTTCTCACATTTTTCTCCTATTATTTGTTTAGATTATGTATATAATAATACATCTAGTGTGGACAATTTTGAGGGGATTTAATATTTTTGTCATTTGAATCTTGGTGGTGTCATCTATTGAAGTTCTAGATACATGTGCTAATATTTCATCTCCTTAATTAACTATTGCTTCTAATGAGATTAGTGTTGCTACATCCATGACTCCTAATGATCTAATGCAGTGGGACAGTCATAGTCTTCTAGATACATATACTTGAGATGAGTACTTGACAAAAATTCTAGGTTTTTTTGTGAGTCCTATCTTGTAGACTTAGAGGACACTGTTGAGGATATTCATCTCCTCTTTGATGTTAATTCTTATGGATTTGCATCATATTCTTCAAATATTAAGGAGGATGATTTTGATCCTCTTGTTCCTTATCTACCTCAACATTTTTCACAATTTTGAATTGATGTAGAGACCTTTGATAAAAATTTAGAGGAATCACTTTTTTATTTGGATTATATTCTACATTCATCTCTATTAGATTATAAATTATCATCTTCGTCAATCTAGCATGGAACACCTAACTTGATTGTGGTAGCTCTTGGTATCGATATGGAGACACTTAAGAAAAATTCAGAGACATCATACATCTTGATCTATCTTCCCTCATATTCCTTTCAAGAATGGGAATGCATCTTGTGTATATTCTTAGTTTTGTTTCTTTCTAAAGAAAGGAATGTTGTTTGATAATATTAAATCATCTTCAACATCCATTGTCAGGAATCTACCATCATTGTGGGAGACTCTACTTTGAGAGGGGTCACATGGTCTATATTCTTCTTCTCTCTTATGGAGGGACTTTTTCCTCACATTGGGTTTTGTTCTTCTCACTCTTCTTTAAGATAATTTTGTATTTTATCTCTTTTAGGGAGGATTTTTCCCACTAGTTTTTCTTCTTTACTATTTTTGTGAGAAATTGCATTTGTACATGGGTTTCTAACATGGCCTTTTAGTCAAGACCCATCCTTACATCTTTACATCATTGTATATTGTGCATTATTCTTAAGTTTCACTTAAGGAGGGATGTTGGTGTGAATGGGGTGTTTTACCTAGTTGGTTCACCACCTAGGTCCTATTCACACTAATTACTTAAGTTTACATAGAGTACATATAGGATAGCTATCATGTTATTTCTAATGACATAATATTAATACACATCATGATCTTATATAATCATATGCCTCACCTCGGTCTATATAACCAAGGGGTTCCCTTTGTATTATCAATATTATCATCATTGTAAATAATCTATCACTTGCATAATTTGATAAAATATAATTATTCTCTCATATTTGATACCTCTTGTTCTTTCATTGATCTCTTGTTCTTGATATTTTTGTGTATAAAATTATACAAAAGTTGCAAACCACCACAATTATCACAAGTTTTATCTTAATGTGATTTCTTATTAAAAACTTTTCATCCACTTTCTCACAAAAAATATTTACAATAAAATCTCATGTTGAACTAGTTATAACTTTTATTATATGCTCTAAAAAATATCATTACTATATAAAGTAACATGTTTATGTTGAAAAAAATTATAATATATAGCAAACTCAATATAGACCCTACAACAAGTAATGTGTCATTAATTTATTTAAATATAAAAATATTTTTGTTATTTTCAAATATTTTTGAATAATTATTGTTATTTGAAAATAACTCTATAAAAATTTGAGTAAAATTGTGTGACATATACAAGAAATATTTAGGATGTGGTTCATAATTTCAATAATCAATTTTTTTTACATCTTTTTGAATTAAAAAATCTTGTGTTATTTAAAACTTTTCATCCACTTTCTCACAAAAAATATTTACAATAAAATCTCATATTGATCTAGTTATAACTTTTATTATATGCTCCTAAAAAGTATCATTACTATAGAAAGTAACATGTTTATGTTGAAAAACATTATAATATATAGCAAACTCAATATAGACCCTACAACAAGTAATGTGTCTTTAATTTATTTAAATATAAAAAATATTTTTTGTTATTTTCAAATTTTTTGAATAATTATTATTTGAAAATAACTCTATAGAAATTTTAGTAAAATTGTGTAATATAAAGAAATATTTAGGATATGTTTCATAATTTCAATAATGAATTTTTTTTATGTCTTTTTGAATTATTGTGTTATTTTTTAATTTTTTTAGTTATAACATTTAAGTTTTCAACTATGAATTTTTCTTTCCATAAAAATCTACCAAAGATTTTTCATAATTCATTGTTATTGAGATCCCTGACCCTTTTACATGTTTTTTATTAGATTAGTAGGGAAAAGGCCTTGATCCCATGGATAAAGCCAAAACATCAAAAAAAGGAAAAAAACGAGGTGGGAAAATAGCACCACTAGCCAACATAAAAAAATAGCTATCTAGGGTGGCACGCAGGCCAAATATCATAACCATAATCATAGTTAATCAAAAACATAAAATTACTGCTAGAGTACTTAAAGCTACGAAGACCATTAATCAATTCCACCATATACCAACATGTCCTAAACCATAACAAAGCTATTAACAAATAGCAATCTGGGATCTGAAAGCATAAAGACAAAAAAACCAGAGTAGTCATTAAGCAGTAGCAAAAGAGAAAGTAATTACTATGATATTCCCAACATGTCCCAATAATCATCAATTAGGGAGATGTACTCCCTCTAGTCAAGTCCCTCTAGTTCATCAAGCACCTTCAAATCAAGCTTTTTTAGTCTCCTAGTAATCTTAGTTTTTTTTTTCTGGAAACCGCACCAACCATCGCTCTTCGCATCAACCCATTAGTCACCTTCATCAGCATGATCAAAGCATTTTCCATGTTTTCCATCTGTACCTACATATATGTTAGTCTTCTTTTCATATAATCCATGATAGAATCATCAACAATATTATCATTACCATTATTTTCAATATTTGGGGCAGTAAGGGTATCATTCTTTTGGTCATCCTCCATTTCAGTTTCCTCCTCATCATCATCTTCACTTTCCTCTTTTTTTTCCTCTTCACCCATTTCATAAGTATCCTCAAACTATGTCCCATCAACATCTTCATCTACATGGGTTTCGCATTGTTCAGTTTCTAACTCTTCCTCTTCATTCACAACAATTTGTTTCCCTTTCCTATCCTTGGAAGCAGCCCTTGTCAGGCGTGCAAACCTACGACCACCACTACCTTGACCTTGCTTCATTTCTTTCAAATCCTTAGTTTTTGTGCCCTCTTTATCTTCACTTATTGTAATTACTTCATTTTGAGTATTCAGATCTTTTTAAATCTTCTTGGACTTGGGTAATTCTAGGAGAAGAGAATGTTTTCTCTTCTCTAGAGTCACTTTCACTAACTTAGACTCAATGGAACTTTTAGCAGCAATTTTCAAAGCCACAGGGGTAGATGGTTTTGCATTTTTAGCAACAAGGGAAGGGCTTTTAGTAGGGGTTAACACCTTTCTAGTAGCAGCAATGGGAGGCGGTCGAGGATTAGGTTCCTCGGCAAGGTTTGCATCCTCAGGGGTTCAACATTATCACCATTATTATGGTTTTGATTATCAACTCTGGAAACAAGAGGGTTTCCATGAGGGTTTAATGCAAGAGCATGCTTGTATAGAGAAAGCATCAAACCTTGATGCAGGGGAGGGATAGCACCTTTCTCTATGTTAATTTGTAGGGATGAAAGTAACTAGAAGGTAAAATTTATTCTTTCATCATGCCTGATATGATTTAGCAATGGAAAATGATACGCATGCACAGACATGTATCTTCCTTCTAGCGTAAAGTACCTCATAACAAACAAACTCATCTAAGCATAAGGAGGCAGAAGATCTAACCTCGCATACCCATTTTGAAAGCATTTCAAATTCTCCCCATCATGAAGAAACTTGTCCACATACATCTTGTAGTCAGCCCCTCTTTTTTGCCACCTTTATACCTTGATTCTGCAATCCTGTAGCTTTCACGATATACCTCAACGTCACCTCAAACTTGACAACACCAATAGCTACATTTCCCTTCCTCCACGAATTTGTGAATTTGGCAGTAAGGCTCTCATTGTAGCCCTTCATAGACTTGAAGAATGGAACCATACCCACTTTTTCAAACAATCTCCACAAGTCTTTATTTTGTTTAAGCGCATGGTAATTTGGAGGCTTTGTGCACTTCCTCGGCCCACCCATCTTAGCACTCTGCAAAATTTTTGATTGTTGCAAGCTTTTCTTCATAACCACACACCTCTTTGTCTCCCTACCAAACTTACATAAGGCATTTTTACTCACAGTTTCAAAATAAACTCATAAAGAATTAGGAATTGAGAACTTTCTTTTAGGGGAAGCCAAAGACACAATTCCCCGAGCTAAGATATCATAATTATTTTTGTAAATAATTAAAGACTTGTTAATATTCTTACATTTCAACTCTTCACTATTATGGGAGGAGCTAACATTAGGCTTATCAACACATTTGGATTTGACGTCCCTCCTCAACTCAATAATATCCATGTGAGCCTTAATCATCTTAGGAAGGAAAATATGATTATTTTTACCTACATAGAAGATCTTCAAGCTCGACACCGTACCACATAACTCATCATTAATCTGCATTCCCTTAATATCACATGATCTCCAATGCTTCCCTCGCCACTTCCAACCCTCAAATTTGTAAGTTGTAATCATTTTCAAATTTTTCTTTTAGAACCATGTCCCTTAGTGACCTCGGCAGATTATTATTAACCCAACGGGTCAACCCAATACACCTTAGTGCCTCATTGGCAACACAATTAGCAGACTTATTCCCTTCTCTATACATGTGTTTCACCTTACAGAAAGTAAAATAACTCTTAAGGGATAGACACTTATCAATGATATTTTTTAAATCCCAGGGGGTTGTAGCAACTCCATTCAATATATCCGCTATTAACTTAGAACCTCCTTCCAAAATTACTTTTTTAAAACCATACTCCTTTAGAGTCTTTATGTCCCCTAAAATAGCCATAGCCTCATCTTTTTTATTAGAACAAACTCCCAAGTTAACACCATAGCTCGCAATGCAATCCCCTTTGTGGTTTCTGAGTAGATCCCCTTCCCCAACCATACCCAAGTTGCCTTTAGAGCACCCACCAAAATTACACTTAATCCACTCTCTTTCAGAGGGAACCCACGTTGTAGACTTTCTGGCTAAAATCGTGGTCCAATTTAGGTTTGTGAGATCCTTCCTTATGCCTCAGAACTGCTTTATTCTCATTTCTTTGTAATTTAGAAAACTTTGGAGAAGCTATATCTTCCAACCTCCATATTTTCCTTAACCTATGCTTTTATTATCATACAAACCTCATAGTTGCTTCTCTCAGCTTCCCTGAAGATCCTTTTATTCCTTTCCTTCCATATTCCCCATGTAATGAAGGGGGAACTTGGTTCCAAAGGTCAACAATTATAACTTTATGGGAAAAGGGGCAATTTGACCAGCTTTCTATAAAAGACTTCATAGTGTGAGGAAACACCCAATCAGTGAATAGTAATGTAAGGAAGAAAGACCAAACCTCTCTAGAAAACTGACAATGAAAGAAGATATGCATTATAGACTCTTCATCCTATTTGCAAATAGAGCATCAGTTAACCAACTGGAACCCTCTTTTGACCAAGTTGTCAATAGTAAGAATTTTTCCATGTGAGGTGGCCCACCAGAAATAGTTAATTTTAGGAACCATGTTCTTTAACCACACTTTTTCCTAGTGGTGATCTATGTTGTCTAACAAGGGCTTTACTAATTCCTCATAAGCATGTTTTAGAAAAAAATAGTCAGAAGAGATCCCCTTCCACACCCATTCATCTTCCATTTCCATAGCAAACCACTTCACCTCCCCTATTAGATTGTGAAGCCTTAGTAGGGTCGGACCCATTTAATCTATCTCTGACCTCTTAAATTAGCCCTCCTTAATAGCATATTGAACTATTTCCATTTAGGTTCATCCATCTCCCAATTGACATAGTTTGACACCTTTTTGCCACATATCTTGGTTAAGATTTGTTTGAGAGGATTCAAGCCATTAGTTGAAGAGAGAGTAGCAATCTTAATCTAGGGGTCCCTCTAGAAATCAGTATTTTTACCATTTCCAATTCTCTTTCCAACCCCCAATTTCATCACATTTTTCATTTTAACAAGGTGATTCCATAGGATAGAACCACTAGGAAAGTCAGTCACAAAGAGGAAACAGCTAGGGTTCCTATTCTTCAAGTACTTGGCTTGGAAAATCTTCACCCAATCCTTTGAACCTTCCAAAAGGTTCCATCCCACTTTAGCATTAAGGGATTTATTAATCAATTTCATTCTCCTTATCCTCAATCCTCCAACACTTTTAGGAGTGCAAACTTTCTCCCAGCTGACCAGAGACATTTTGTTTTTCTCTTCAGTTCCAGACCACATAAATCTTCTCTGAATTTGTTCTATTTTTTCCCCTATGAAGGCTATAATTTTTAAGAGAGACAAGTAGTAAATAGGAATATTTTGTACGGAAGATTTTAGCAGTTAGATCTTCCCGACTAAGCTAAGAAGTTTCCCCTTCCACCCTACCAACTTTTTTTGAACTCTCTCAATCAGCTAATTCCAATAATTATTTTCCAACTTTCTAGAAATTAGAGGTAACCCAAGGTAGGCTACAGGTAAGATAGCTTCCTGACATCCCAATATCTTCACCACTCTTTCCTTCATAATTTGGTCAGCATCAAAGAAGTATATCCTACGTTTTTCATAGTTGATAAACTGGACTGAAATAGTAGCATAATCATTTAGAAATTATTTCCATAGACCAGCTTCCTCCACTGAGGCTTCACCAAACAAGAGAGTGTCATCAACAAATTATTGGTGGGAGTTAGGCGGTAGAGACAAAGCAACTTTAACACCTTTTAGGGCTTTAGAGTCCACCAACTTTTGAATATTCCTTCCTAGAACCTCGGCAACTATTATGAAAAGATAGGGTGAAATGGCATCACCTTGCCTAAGGCCATGACCACAAGAGAAATAACCTTGGGGGACACCATTAATCAAAATAAAGCACATGGAGGAGGATACACAGGCAAAGATCAACTTTAGGAATTTTCCTTCTATCCCAAACTTCCTAAGAACAACAAACAAAAACAACCAAGAGACTCTATCATAAGCCTTAGAGATATCAATTTTGAAGGACATCCCAAGATTTTTATTGTGGTCCATAGAGTGGAGAATTTCATGTGTAGAGATGATAGCATCAAGAATGTTTCTACCTTGGACAAAACCTTTCTAGTTTGAGGGAATCATTTTACTTAACACAGATTTGAATCTAAGCACAATAATTTCAGAGAAAATTTTATAGACCGTATTGCATAGGCTAATAGGTCTATAATTTTTAATTGAAGAGGCATCAACATTTTTCGTAATAAGGGGAATAAAGGTGACATTTAATTGGTTTAGGATCCTTCCCAACCTAAAGAAATCTCTAGTAGCATTAAAGAGGTCATTTTTGACAATATCCCAGTAGGTCTGGAGAAAAGCAAGAGGAAACCCATCTAGGCCAAGGGATTTAAAAGCACCAAAAGAGAACACATTATGTTTAAATTCTTCCATAGAAATAGAATTAGTCATATTCTTTAAGTCAAGATCAGAAATAACTCTAGAGATCACCTCAAGAAAATCATCATATACCTGGTTTGCATTTCCCGAGGCATTGTGGTGAGAGGAGAAGTTAACAGCCTCCCTAGCTATTTCTTTTTCAATGGAGACCATGGTGCCATCCTCTTTCATAAGCGATCTAATATTTTTCCTGCTTCTGTGTTTCAAGGTAGATTGGTGGAAGAATTTGGTATTCCAATTCCTTTAGTTAGCCATTGAACATGATATTTTTTTCCCCAAAAGGTTTCCTCCTTTTTGTTTACCTTAAACCATTAAGATCTGAGGTCTCTTTCCTTTGCACATGTCTCATCATCCATAAGACCAGCCTCCATATTATCTTGAACTTCCTTTAAGTTGTTTCCCAGAAAATTCTTAATCTCAAAGATATTACCAAAGGTCACCTTACTCCACCCTTTCACTCTCTGCTTGATTCTACTAAGCTTCTCCACTAGGAAAAACATAGGGGTGCTGCTTATAGGTTCCTCCCACACACTTTTAACAAGGGCAACAAAATTTAGATGAAGACTCCACATTATTTCAAATATAAAATGGAAAGGTCCCCTATTGTGATCAACATTTCTTTTAACCACTAGAGCATTATGATCAGAGCCAGACCTTCGGAGAGCAGATAAGGAGAGGTATTTGGAGATATTCCAATTGGAAGAGATCATAAACCTATCTAACTTGACTTGGATCAGTTGGTTTCCATTCCTTCTATTAGACCAAGTGAACTTAGATCCTTGAAGAGGGATATCAATAAGACCAACAAAGTTTAGGAATTCATCCAGCTCCATCATGCTATCAGAATAGTCATCCATCCCCCCTAACTTTTCTGAAGGTAGAAGGGGGGAATTGAAATCCCCTCCCAGCATCCAATGACCATCCTTTCTATTTTCAATAGCATCATTTAGATGCTCCAAAAGTAGCAACCTGTCACTACTCACGTTGGGAGCATAGATATTTATTAAATTCCATTTCTCCTAGGTAGCCAGATCTTCTAGGGAAACCATCAAACTGTTCCTACTAGCTAAGCATAGAGTTATTTTAACTTTTGTGGCATTCCAAATAGTGGAAATACCTCTTGAAGCTCCTTTGGCCTCACTAAAAAAATAATTCGCTCTGGCCAAATACTCAAAATTGCCTTATCAAAGGTCTCCTTCTTCATCTTGGTTTCTTGGAGGAGAAGAACATCCACTTTATTATCTAGGATACAAGTTTTAACCCAAAACTATTTATACGGGCTATTTAGGCCCCTTATATTCTAGGAGAGATACTTCATAGGGGAAAACAGGGGACAACAACATCAAAATCCCAAAAAGGAATAGCTAGGGCTACTTCTTTTTGGACTTCGATCCTGCAATTGAATCCAAGGTTCTTTGTTTCCCAGTAGCCACATCCCTAATAGTTTCTTTGGTTTTGGAATCCTTTTGGGATGGTCTACCAACCTTATTTCCCCCTCCAACATCCGGCTTCTTTTTCTTTTTTGATTTAATTGGTGCTTGTGACTAGTCATCCTCATCTTCTTTATCATTGGGATGAGGAGGAAATCCCAACAAGTCCAGTGAATCATTCAAGTTACTTGCATCCTTTTGAGATAAAAAAGACATTTCCTCCAAGGATAGGTTGGTTTCAGAATTCACTAGTTCCTTTACTTCCAAATCAACACCCACTTTAGATTCAGGAGCCTTCCCTAGGGACATCTGCAAATTGGCCTCCATATGGGGGACCCCCTTAGTTTCATCCCCATTGTCCATATTCACTTCTTCCCCTATTGTAGGAATCTTTATTTTCAGGAAGCCCAGGGTTAGGAAACTGGTTAGAGGGGCAACAACTAGGAGGTTCAAGCTAGCCAAGTCATTAGAAATAGCAAGAGGTTTAGTTGGAATAGCCTCCAAGCTAGAGACTAGGGTTTCCTTCCCTTGGAGGATAGTATCCTTAGGGGAAACAAAATTTTCAAGGGGTTGAGCAATAGAAACAGCCGCAGAGGGCTTGGGTAACTACTCAGAGAGAGAATTCTCAATAACAAAGGGTCCCTCGACAGGTTTTTTCTCACACAAGTCAATGAGGTGACCAAACTTCTTACAAAGCTGGTAGAAATGGTGGGAATTTTCATATTCCAGAGGTTGGGTCCAGTTGCCAAATTTTGACTTAAGGAGGATAGAAGTTGGTAGGACCGCATTAATAGCCATATTAACACAAATATGAGCATATACCAATCTAGACTTCTCCTGAGTGATTTTATCAATGGCCAAAAGACTACCAAAAGAATTAGCTATCCCTTTCAAGATACCCATCTTCCAAAACTCAAGGGGTAACCCTGGCAGACGAACCCAAGTTGGAGTCATGGCCCCCAGGTCATCCAAAGGATCAAAACCTAGTTTCCACTTTTAGAGGGAAAGAAAGTTCTTAAACCCAGAGTCAAAAGCCCAAGGTCCACCAATTAAAACCTTAAGCATATATTCATAAAAAACAAAGGAGAAAAGGAAGATACCTCTTGGCATAGCATTTATAGTAAAGTTGCCTTTAAGTTTCCAAGTAGAGGTAGCTCATTGACGTACCTATTCGATACTTAGACGATAGGCTAAAAACTTGTCAAGCAGCGCCAGTTTAAGGTTTTCCATAGCCTTCAACATCAAAACTTCACGAACGTCAACTTCCTAGCTAGTCACAAAGCAGGAAGTAGACTCCAACGACCTTTTATATGAACCTGGAAAGTCAATAACCACCAGCTTTTCCACATAGGATATCGATTCTTCCACAAAGAAGAAAGACCCTTTTACATGTTTTGGCAACTTTCATTCATATTTTTAGTTTACTTTTAGTGCTCTATTTATTTTCTTAAGTAATTTTTTTATTTAATTACTTATTATAACTAATGTAATCACATCAATTAGATTATAATTTTTGCTACATGAAATTAGATCTACTATTTGACATGTATTAATTAAATTTTTTAAAACATTTTTTTCACAATTGGTATTAGAATTTTTTTTTACCAAGGGTTTTTATATTGGATTCAAAGTTTAAAAAATTCATATTTTCAACAAATAATTGATATTTTTTGTTTTATTTATATTTTATCAACATTTTTTCTACACTGCATTCAAGAATCTTATCACTCATTGGCTTTAAAATATTTTTATCAAATTCAATTAAAACATATTTATGTACATCAAATTCTAGGTTGTGTTCTAAATAATAAATTAGTTAATTAGGAAAATTTATTTTATTTTTTTAAATAACTTGAGTTAGGAAATCATGAACCATGAAAAAAGTGTTAAGCATGGATTATAGTTACATATGGTACAATAGATCCATCAAAAAATATGTATCCATCATTTTTTTCTTCACACACCTTCCTCTATTTATCATTATATAGTTATATTTTGACATCCTTAGTTCATCCATGTATACCCAAATTGAGTCGATAGGATATAGCCATGACCACTGACAATAAATTACATAGGCCCCTAGCTCTACACAAAGCTTATAAATCACTAACATCATTACCGAATACTTCCTAAGATACTAAAGATTCACAACATTTATCTTTTCCCCACAACATACTTATAGACAATTCCATATTTAGAGTGATTACAATTTCCTTCAATCCCTTGTGCAATTTTCTATTTTTTTCCATGAGGTGATGGAAATTATCTATATTTTAATCATGAAAAGGTTCATTCTAATTATTGACACCTAAAACATTTGTGTGCAACATGAAGGCACCAACTACCACAAATATCATTGTTGCACAACTAAGTGTGTGTTTGTAACATTGAACACATTCTTGTGGACTATGGATTATCTTAGGTTGAGGAATAACAACCCCTGGATTATCTCAACTTGATACATGGCATTCCATCTATATCATTTTTCATGCTCCACATTCTAAGTAACCAAACACGCAAGTAGAATTATAATATTTTTCATATACTTTACAAATATTTTTGCCACTCTACTAGCATCCTCTCTACCCCTACATGTTTTCTTTTTAATTATCAATTATATCTCATCTCTTGCACTTATCTTCCCCTTCCTATTTTTTCTACTCCCATTCTTCATCATCTTCTCATACAATTATCTTAAGGAAATGCAGAGGTGGGGTCATACAAGGAGCCATATTATATTAATGTGTGGCAACAAGATATCAATAATTGTAATCTTATCATTCTATTCAACCAATCCATTCAATCATCCTATTTCCATCTTGCATGCAAGATGAAATTATTATCATGTATGGAAATTAAGGCACAACACACAACATCCTTTGTCCACTCATACTAATAATACCTAGCCAGCCAAACAAGTGTGTGGAGTAGGGTTGGGATTTTCCACCTTCAATCTGATGCAATCCAATTGACATGAGTTTTTTACTATATTATCTATTGCAAATATGTTGTTAGCGTTGTCATTGATGTCAACAGTCGGAGATTGTTGGTGTTGTCTAGTGATGATGCTAGTATGCATGTGTTGTGGTTTGAAAAGAAGGTGTTGTGATTTCATAATTGTTGTCATTGATGTCTTTTATGGTTGTGATGAATAAGTGTTGTAGTTGCAGTAATTCACTTGGTTTCCAAGTGCTTCTAAGAAAAAATGAATAAAAGAATGTGCAATGTGACATAGGTTTGCTTAGTGTTATGCTTTGCATTTCTTCATGTTTGAAGGTATGCTTGTGCAATTTGGATATGATGATCAAAGGTGTTTAGATGTTTTGTATCCAACGTTTCAAGTTTTAGATCATTCTACAATGAAAGTTGTGTTTGACAATTTGTCTATCTATATAGAACGTTTTCTGGGAGAAATGAGATTGCTCTGCATTTTTTCACTAACTGGGGACATTTTGCAAAATTTGAAGTGCGTCTCCAGTAATACTCCGCAATTGCAAAGCACCATCAAAAGAGAATCCATCGCCCGATTCCAACGCAATCCTTGAACGGGCGGTGCTGGACTTTGTTTGTGCAAGCTACGGCTAGTCAAACTACCAATGTGGGTCATCCAAGGTGAAAAAGATCATTCAAAAATCAATAATAGAACTAGCTGCCATCGAAGAGAGCTTCATTGAGACGATTCCGATGGCATTCATTTCCTCTCACAAAATCCGGACATCGAATGCTCGGGAAGCCACAAGCAGCCAAAAGTTCGCTTTGACTTGAGGGTACGCATGATGACATCATCATGCCGGGACGTGTCAACCGGGTATCGTACCGGAACTATTACGGGACCAATCGGGCGCAAGACACGTGGGCAAATGACCTGTACTTGCAAATGACCAATCATATATTGACACGTGGCATCCATACTCGGATGTGGCATCACAGTGGCGGTACAGGTGGCAATCCAATCAGCACACGTCATCGGCTTTGTTAGTGGTCCAGTTAGCGTACGGGTGCGAAGTTAGCGACACGTTAGTAGCTTAGTCAGCATCATCGACGAATTGCGGGCTGACACGTGGCCTCCTTTGTTCGAAAAATCTGTTGGGTTGTTTGTTCGTTGAAACAAAAATCTTGTTGGAGCTTCGAACCCACGACCTCGCCCATTTTCGTCGGTCTTCGGACCATTGCACCACGAAGATCGCGCTCAATATAAACTGTGGGCAGGTTGTTTTTCTTGTTTAAAACTGTCGCTATTTGTGGAAAAGCGTGGCCGGCGGGGTTGGAACCGCCGACCACCTGAGTGCCAAAAGGGATAGTAGCTGTTGAGCCCGCGAACCTTAACTATATATGGAGTTCGGTTCTTTTTGTTAGGTTGTTTTGAACCGAATCCATAACAAATGGCTTATTAAGCCATAAAAAAACATAGCTACCTCTAACCATCAAACTAAAAGGCTCCTAGAAAACAAATGCATTGTTATACGAATCTATAGGGGGAGTTATGCATTTAATGAAGTGGTTAAGCCTTTTTAGGAAAATTTTATGTATAAAAAGAGGGATAAAGATGGGATTTCCCAAGTCCAGGTGGTGAGAATGAGAGAATGCTCAGGATATTTTGCAGAAATTTCCGCACATTAGAGGAACGTTATGCTGCTGTGCTTGAAGGAGATAGTCATTGAAGCAATTGTAACCGCTTTTTGAGTATAATCGGATCGGTCACTCGCTGAGAGGGGCGAAGACGAAGTCCCTGACTTAACTCCATTATCAATTAGATTTGTCTCCTTTATTTTCTCTCTTTCTTTCATTATCTTAAATTATATTATGTTAATTTGTTCATTTGAGCATTGTATTAAGTGATCATTTACGTTAAGCATTCCATAAGCAATTTGTCCTAGAAACTAAAAGATCATTCACAATAAGGTTTCTTGTCTTGCAGATTTTGGAACATCCTTATATTGTATGTATTTATCTTCCCTTGGGTTTTCTAGTGTTTAGTTGCTCTACAAGTTCAATTCTTATGTTGAAGTTTAGTGGCAATGTGTATGGTTGCACAGAATGATGGCGTTCTCAGTTTTAGATGGTTGTGGCAAAGTTCCAAAATAATCTGATGATGTTGGAATATTTTGAGATGTTGTGTGGATGCTTTGAAGTGATTTTTTTTGGTCTAAATTTTTTTTTTGGACTTGGAGAAGTGTGTGTGTGGTCGCTTGTAGTATCAATTCAAGTTTGGATGACCTGGTGTGATAGCACTATTTATGGAGGTACCTCATGGATTTTGGATGTGTTGAGTAATTTGGTGATGTATATTTGGGTCCTAGTTAACCCTTAGCATGGTTTTCCTTCACTTATTTCCATCACAAAAGTGTTGGGTGCCAACCTATCTTGGTAATACACGTTTGAGGTGCATATGTTTCATTAATGTTGACCTAATTGAGATTTTTTAGGTCACGGATGATATAAATTCAAGGTGAGTTATTAGAGATGTGTAGAAAATGTGAGATGTGAATTTGATCAAGTGTGGTGATCTGAGTGCGAGCCTAAATGCCTATGACTCTAGATGCAGTGAGCAGGAGGTGTCTACATTTTAATTATGCTTGAAGTTGTTGGAGGCAATGAGTCGAAGGTTGTGAATGGTGCAAAGTTGTAGTGGTGGATTTTCTTATTGCTCTAAGATAGTGAATCTCTCCACAACAGTTTCTTCTATTCTTCTTTCTTCTTGGAAATTAGCCACCTGACAATGATCCTTTCTTCCTTTTTTGGGAAATGAGCCTAATTGTATTCAATGTTGTTATTCATATCTATGTGAGTTGATCCTCATCGTGGTTTTTCCCTACTTAGGGCTTTCCATGTAAATTTGGTGTTCTCTTATGTATGGTTGCATTTTCATTTTTTTTATATGTCTACATTTTTAATGCTTAATGAGGGTTTAAAGTATGATAAGGGTTTGAAATTTAATGATGGATTTAATGTTTTAATGTACAATTGATTCGCCCCCCTCCCCCCTCTCAGTTATCATGTGCATCTAACAATTGGTATCATATTTGTGGTTCATTGGAGAAATCTTAACCACTTAAGGTAGATTTGGATGGTGCACAGGAAGGTTATCAAAGCTTCTATGTTTGATGGAATGGATTATGCTTATTAGAAAGCCAACATGGAGTCTTTTTTGGTCTCTCTTAGATTTGGTGTTTGGAAATCAGTTGAAAAAAGATACGCTATGCTTGTTAAGTGGAATTTCTAATTCAAAACTTGGAAAGGTAATTAGTCCAAAAACTATAAAAGAGATCTAGATAAATTTGAAGAGTATTTATGAAGGAGATGATAAGGTCAAACAAGTGAAGACGTAGAACTAAAAATCCAAATTTGAAATCCTAAGGATGTTTGAAGATAAATATATTACAGCCTACATGCTCAGAGTGGATGAATTTGTCAAATTCTCTTCCTAAAGCTTATAGTTCTAAAGTTTATGCTATTGAGGAAGATCAAAATTTGGGTAATTATTCTAGAGATCAGATGTTTGGTGCCTTAATTGCTTATGAATTAAGAGAGCTTTGTCAAGATGCTACAAAGAAACTTCTTTTAAAGTTTGCAAGATAGAGAAGGTTGATGAATCAAATCCGGATGATATTAATGAGGTGGAAGAAAATTTTGTAAGGAGATTGAAAAAGGGCACTAGCAAATATAGAGTTAAGTTTCCCTTTAAGTGTTTCAATTGTGGAAACATAGGTCATTATGCTTCTAAATTTCCAATCAAAGTTTCAAATGAAAAACCTAAGGATCATAAAGAAAAAAATTTCAAGAAGAGTTATTATGTTGAAAGAGACAATGGTGCATCTGATGATGAGCAATCAAACTATCTTGATGATGACAGTGATGAATTCTTGTTCATGGCTCTAAATATTGAAACTAAATTTGAAAGATGTGTGAAATAAAGTGCTTCAATAATAGGTCATAACATTGAAGGAACTATGGTGACTGCTTTTCATGCAAGAGAAGAGAGGAATTATTGGATGATTGATAGTGGATGCTCAAATCATATGATAGGTGATAAGAGTATTTTTTTTAAAATTTAGAAGTATGATGGTGGTCCTTGTTAAGTTTGGTGATGATGCATCTACTAAGATCTATGGAAAAGGTTCAATTAGTTTTGATGCCAAGCATTAAATAGATGACGTTATTTATTTCAAGGATCTCCGACCTAATCTTCTTAGTGTAGGACAAATGTGTAGTAGGGGATACAATTTTTAATTTTAGGATGATGGTTGTGAAATCAGAAAAGGAAGGTTTGGAACTTTGGTTGTTGCAGGAACAAGGACAAATGGTAATGTTTATTAGCTCAAAGGTAGTGGTGCTAAATTCTTTATGTCTCAAATTAATTAAATTTGGCTATGGCATAGAAGAATGGGTCACATCAATTTTGACAACCTAGCAAAGATCAATTCTACTCATATTGTGAGAGATCTATCAAAGATTACAAATCCTATCAATGCAATATGCAAGGAATGTCAATTTGGAAAGAAAATAAAGAAGAGGTTCAAGACTAAGGAATATTCTACTGCAAGACCTTTGGAGTTGGTGCATACAGACCTATGTAGACCTACAAGAATAAGAATCTCTCAAGATGACAAGTATTTTATGTTATTGATTGATGACTATTCTAGAATGACCTGGGTAATATTTCTTAAATAAAAATTAGAAGCCCTAGATAAGTTCAAAGCATTTAAGTCTATGGTTGAGAATGAAATAAATGTGAAAATCAAGTAATTGAGGTCTAAAAAAGGTAGTGAGTTTACCTCCAATGTTTTTAACATTTTTTGTGAAGATTGTGGAATTAAGAGGTATTTGTTAGCTCCTAGAACTCCTCAACAAAATGGAGTTGTGGAGAGGAATAATAGAACAATTCAAGAAGTATCAAGGACTATGATGAAGGAAGCAAATCTACCAGATGTCTATTGGAGAGAAGTTATTCATATTGTACTCTACATTCTTAATAGAGGTCAAGCAAGAGTGAACAGTTCAAAGACTCCCTATGAGTTATGGTATGGAAAAGCTCATACTGTGAAATACTTCAGAGTGTTTGGAAGTAAATGTTATATCGGAAGAGATGAAGAATACTTAGGAAATTTTGATGCAAGATCTGAGGAAGGAATATTTCTTGGATACTCTACAAGAAGAAAATATTATTGATGCTATAATAAAAGATTAAAGAATATTGTTGAAAGTGCAAATGTCAAAGTAGATTAAGAATCACATCAGAGTTTTGTATTGATAGAAGGATATGAATTTGATGAATCCCCTTCCAGTGAAGAATAAAAAGAACAGAAATAAAAAAGAGATGGAATTTGAAGAGGAAGAAGCTTTGAAAAAGATCCCTAAGACTACTAAGTATGTGCAAAATAATTATTATGAATATCAGATCATTGGAGATAAGAGAAAAGGTGTGTTGACAAGAGACAAAGTCACTATGATAAAGGAACAAGTAAAAATTTGTTTACTTTCAAAGGTGGAACCTAAAATAGTGACTAAGGCATACAAAGATGAGAATTGGATCAAGGATATCAAAGTGTAAGAGAGGGGGGCCAACCACGTTCAAGGCCCCAAGTCACAGAGGGCCAAAAGCAGAAGGTTTCCCTAACTTACCTTAGCTTAACAGTATGTTTGGGGAATGTGGGATGAGAATGATGAGGACTATAAGGTCCTTCAATCACCCTACAGACCTGAAAAGCAAGATGGGGCTAGGCGAGCTATTTTTTGGGTTAAATACTACACCTTAGGAGGCTCTCTATCTTAAGATGAAAGCACAGTCCTAGGACAACAACATGTCTAGCTGGCATATCTCAAGTGTGTTGGCATCTGTACGACTAGACAACTTTTGAGACAAGGTCAAACCTAAGAAAACAAGCTAACAACCTAGCTAACTACTACTAAAGGGCCAAAATAATGTGATTAAGTAAATGAAATACTCTCTAATGTGATAAAGCAAAAATACGAGAGTCAAGGTGGAAAGAGGGATCTCACAAAGAAACTCGTTCGCCAGCTAGCTCCTCGAAAGCGCGTCCACCTACACACAAGAGAGAGAGAGAGAGATAAAAATGGTGGGTGGCTATATAGGGGCCTACGTCAGTCAGACCCCTATTTAGGTGTTTCCACCTCCACATACAACCAAGAAAGCAAGATAAAGAAAACAATGTAATAAAAAACACTAAAGCAATACAAAACAGTAAGTGTGCTTACTTTACCAAGTAATAGCGGATAGGAATGGGAAGCTTACCACCTCCAAAAAAATCACTCAAGTCTAATGGGGGAGATATTGAGAGTAATCAAGCCTCTACTACAATGGTGTGGTCCTCAACTTGCTCTTCTGAAGTGGTGGAGAGAAGTTGTTGTTGCAATGAGGTGCAAAAGTGTTGCTACAATGCTTGAGAGTGAGTGCAAGAGTGTGAAGTTGAACATTTGAAGGCTTGGAAGAAGTTTGCTTGAATGCTTAGAGGATGAAATGCTTGTTGAAGGAGTGAATTTGAAGGAGAGAGTGAAGAAAACGGCCATATTCGGGTCAGTCGACGGAAGAGGGTGTTACAACTTGACCACCAATGAGAAGTGCAACACCTATGCAAGTTTAGCCATAGGAATCTGCCAAGGACATAAGCGCATCGTGCAGATGTCTACACACCGCATGAGCATCCTTGATATAAATTTCCCCACTAATGCTCAAAACAAGTGCTAAGTGGGATGCAAGCAATAGGCATAGGTGTAAGTAAGCCTCCAAACTTGGTTTTCTAAGGTGGAAAAAGGAAAAAGGGGAATTTGCATAAGGGGTGAAAATTCACTCTTATACATTTTTCCCCCACTTTAGCGAGCACAAATACTAATGAGTGATTTGGTAAAGTAGATCAAGGAAGAAGTAAGGTTAGAAATGTATACCTGAATCATTGAGGAAGCAAACTGTGATCTAGAAAACCTGAAGGTATAGGGCAAGCGAAGGACTTCATAGCTTCTCGAAACTATGAAGTTGAAGAAAGAAACCGTCTTGCAAACCTACAGGCCTGCAAGGAAGCAACCCCCAAGATCTCTTGCATGAAGGAAGCCCTGTTAACTAAGTGCCTTACAGGCCTACAGACCTACAAGGAAGGTGTCCCCCCAAGAACTCTCGCATGGAGGATACCCGGGAAGCATCCCCCAAGATCTCTCACATGGAGGAAGCGAGGAAAGCACCCTACAGACCTGCAGACCTGTAGGGAAGGTATTCTCCAAGATCTCTCGTATGAACAATACCTAAGGAAGTTCCCTACAAACTCACAAACCTATAGGGAAGGTGACCCCCAAGATCTCTTACATGGAGGAAACCCAAGAAAGCGCCCCACGGGCCCGCAGACCTACAAGGGAGCCAACCCCATGATCTCTCACATGGAGGAAGCTCAAAGGAAGCACCCTACAAGATCTCAGTCCTAAAGAAGGTATCCCCCAAGATCTCTCGCATGGAGGAAACCTAAGAAAGCGGACTCCGCAGAGTCAGGAAGGAGCCATGTAGGAGAGTAAGCGGTCAGTCGTGCAAACTGTCAATAATTTGAAAGACTTTCAAAGGGGTCCCTCAGGAACCCGCTGCAAAGAAGTGGTCCACTCAAGGGACACACAATTTGAAAGCAGATGTTCTCTTTCTCAAATCAATCCATCATCAAGGGATCCTTTTGAAAGATTTTCACTTCATCAAAGAATTCAAAAGGAAGAATATGCCCCCACATGAGGGGAAGGTCAATGTTGTTCCCACTTTGGAGGAAGGGTTTTAAGTTCTTTCTTTACGAACCTATGATGATTAGGGTTCCAAGTGATTCTGAAGAAAGATTTCTGAAGATTTTTGAGAAAAGATTCATTATAACCCAGGTAATAATGGTAAATTGAAATGTTGAGAAAAGAATTTTCGTAGAGAGGGACAACTCAGCAAGAAAGGAAAGTATGAGAAGAAAATATAAAAAATACAAAGAAGGGGACAAGGGTGGCGATATTTTGGGAGTCCAAAAGCTGCTCATATATATATGTATGGTATCCTCATGAATTTTCATCATTTCACTATGCAGGACCATGTGAGAAGAATGCAAAGAAGACAAAGTAAAAAATAAAAAATTGGTCAACATGGAAGAGCTAAATTTCCCCAACTTACTTGCATTGTCCCAATTTATCGAAAGTCAATCACAAGCACAAAAGAATGATGGTACAAATAGAAGAAGGTTTATGACACAAAAACCATGCCTATATCCAAGCACCAACAGGAGTGACAAGGGTCATCCAAGCACACATAGCACGAGTATGGGGAACACATACACACACACACACACACACACACACACACACACACACACACACACACACACACAAGATCAAGAAGAGGCCTCCTCCTAACATTGATTGACCAAGAGGTCATCCACTTCCCATTCTAGATCATTGTAGGAGGAAGGAGGACGAGCTTGCAATGGTGGGATGTTAAGAGGAGGAGCATCCAACCCTCCCGTAACAAGGGCCAAGGAAGAAGGCCCTACAAGGTATTCTTCGCCAAGCTCTTGTGAAGATCGCTGACAAGGTTGAAACTTCATCCACAGAGTTAAACATGCATCCTACAGGAGCACCATGTTTAACTTTAGTGGACAAGGCAAGCTACACCTGAGATTCACCACTAGGCTTATTGAATGACTTGGGAGCAGTAATGAACTTAGGGGAGGCTAGGACTAGTTCCATCACTAAGATAGAACAAGTCAGCACAAGACCACCTTGTGAAGAAGGTGGGCTCCTCTTATGTCCTTCATTACTAGAAGGACCACACTCTGCCTTTTTCCTCATCGAAGGAGATGAACTCCCCATAGATGAGCCAAGGGTGCAGAAGAAGAGGAGGAAAGAACCATAGTGGATACAATCGAATTATTTACCATATCCATGGGCTTTGGGAAAGGTTGGATATCTAAAACGGATGTTAGCAAAGGTGGCTCCATTGAAGGAGCGATGAACAATTGTACCCCCTTGGGGTTAGGTGCATTCACACTCACAAAAGAAGTTGAAAGCAACATAGGACTAGATTGAAGAGAAGTAGAAGGAAGGGAAGAGGATGACACTATAGGAGACCCTAAAGCAGGGGCAGTCATCTCTAACTCCTTCCTTTGTGAGGCGGCTTTCTCAACCAAGAGATCCTTTCGCCAACGCTTGTACTTGCATGCAAGGCAATTTCTACGACACTTTGAGTTGGAAGCGGGAGGCTGCAAAGGAGCAAAAGGCTCCTACTTAACCATGGGAATGTCCACTATGGTCATCTCTGGCAGAGGAACGGATTCCTGAACAAGAGTAGGAGGAATTGGTTGAGTAACAGGGGGAGTCAACTCAAGAGCCTCGGTAGCAGGCCTCTTCCCACTCACTGCTTTGGGAGCTAGAGAAGTAGGAGGCCACGGATCGAATTCCCTTTGGGAACCCTTCTTTCTACCATATAAGTAATACCATGGCCCGGGGTGTTGGTTAGGGAGATCCAAGATCCTAAGCTTGGGCCTATGCCAAGGAGGTATCATCGGGCTCAGCAAATAGCCATCGGGCCAACTCATCCAATACTCTTCCCAAGAAAGGGGAGAGGATGAGGTTGTCCAGGGAAAAGAAACCTTCTCTTTTCCTTTACGGGAAGGAGAGGGAGTTGGCGTGGAATTCTCCTTTATCTTTTGAGAAGGGGGAGCGATTGGTACGGCCTTCTCCTTCTCTCGGGAGGAGGCAACCGACTGCTATATCACAGGAAGGGTCAGTTTCAGCTGTCCCTTGCCCAAGCCAGTCTTATACTTTATATAATTTTTTTAGAGTAGGTATGTTCTTGGAGGAAGCAGACTGAATGGTGCGGGCCAAAAGTGATCCAATGGATATCCACCATGGGACACCAAGGGCTGATATCCAGTGTCATGCACTACATGCACGACACTGTCATGAGAAAATTTTAAGCATTTATAAACAACGGAGGTGATCCCATTCATGGAAGCTAGCCAAGGTATGCCTAGCTTCATCCTGAATAGATTTGACTCTGGGATAACATCGAAAACTGTGTCTACACCCCTAGGTCCAACTAGGACAGACAAGGTTATCGAGCCATAAGGTTTGAGACACATACCATCGTGAGTATGGATGGTAGATTTTTTTTCCTCATATTCTTCCCTCTATAATGAATTTATATACCAATATTTCCTCCATGATGAAATTCACACAAATCGCGGGGTCTACCAAGACCCCTGTCAAAATGTTACTATTGAGATGAGCGAGACTATAGAGGGGAGAGGGCTTATTGTTTAGGGGAAAATATTGTGATGTGAATGTTATGTCAGGCGAACCGGGTCCAGGTAGAGTAGCAGAAGTTACCGTGACCATGTTAACATAGGCCTCGAGTTGAGTAACAAAATTAGTGTTATCAATAATCATGTTAGCAGAATGTGACAGAAATAGGTTCTTGTATATCTGCAATTCACTATTAGCTTTTTCCATTGATTTTTTAGTATTTTCTTTACTCCCATCGAGATGAATGGTACCATCCTCGATGAGGTCCTGTATCTCATGACATAGCCACATACATCATTCGATATCATTTCCATTAACCCGATGGTACTGAAAATAAGTGCTCCCATCATACCAATTAGGGTACGACTCCTTAATAGACTTAGGATTTGGCAAGGTTACAATCTTATCCATCAACAACTTCTACAAGATGGAAGAATAAGATTCTGATAACTTCGTGAACTTTCGGTTACATCTAAGGCCATTGTCATCATCAATGGCTACTACATTCGTAACAGTCTTACCTTTCCCAGAGATTGATACGATGGACTTTCCCTCAGAACAGGGGTGCGAGGAGGATCCCCCAAACTGAACAACCATCTATTGGTACTCTCGTAAGGTTGCACACAAATGCACAAAAGAAGGGTACTTCATAAGGGCGAACTTCTCTTGCCTAGTTCTTTGTAAGTTCCCTATGAATACCTTCTGTGTACGTTAGAATTAGGCAGTTGATACGAGATTTGTGAAAGAAGCACTTGATAGTGTACTATAAAATCAATGATAAAATAGAATTTTCAGGCAAGGAACAGTACCATTCCAAGGTTTTGTCCTTGAGTGATCGGGGGAACAACTTCGCCATCAGTGCATCATGGTGGAAGAAATTGGTGCATAAGGTGCTAAAGGTAGACACATGTGTCTGTGGGTCCCCTTTGCCATCATATTTCTCAAATTTATGGATCTTCATTCCTTGCTGGAAGGGAGTTTTCAAAATCCCAATCGACAATGAGTTGTGCTGGAAAAAGGGCTGAAAGATAGGCTAGGCGAAGGCTTGGGAGAGACTTTCCAACTGGCTCTACATCTTACTCATATTCTGAAGGATATTATTCATAATAGGGTCATTAGAAGATATAGGTCCAGAGGAACCTCCTTTAGAACCGCCACCAGAGCCACCATCGGTGTGACCACCACCAGAACCACCACCAAAGCTACTACCATCAGTAGGAACTCTATCGGAGCCACACCATGACCTCCGTCAGAACCACCCCCACCAGCACCACCTCCACTACCAAATCCTCCACCACTCATCCTGCCAAAACCTCCACCACTATAGGTGACAGGAGGGGTGAAGCTAACGACCAAGGGGACCTTGTTTACTTTGATAGTTTTGGGTTTCTCAAAGACAGAAGGGATGTTGATAGATAGGACTATGTCAACCATGTAGACAGATGTGGGAGGCATTGATACTCCTAACTGTCCTTCATAATCCTCAAAAGTGGCTCCTCGCATAATGTTAGGAGCATTCGGGGGAGCACATGCTTCTATTAGACTAGTAAGACTAGTCAGGAGTTGCAAGCTTGTTCAATCTTTTCCAATCATGTATTTTAGTTCACTAATGACCTGAGCAGCCCTAGCCATCTTCGAGTTTCTTTCCAGATGATTCTCCAAAGCATCCAACCCCTTGCTAAGGATGGAAACTTATTCTGAAGGGATTTGAATAGCCTTAAACTCATCCACCGATGATGGCATAGGGGATGCAGGAGGAGTGGGGACATGATCAGTTTAATCAGAGAACCCTATCTCACCCCTTGACAACTGCTCCTATAGGGCCACACTAATGACTGGACCAGAGAAAAGGCCTATGGAGAAACCAGTAGTGACCTTCGTCCTTTCCATTGGGAGGTGCCATACACTTCTCCTAACGATATATCCAAAAGTTGTAGACTAGGTTGTGATGCTCATAAACCTTCACAACACTCAGGAATACAATAGTGGTGAAGTACACGGGAGAGGTTTCAACACCAACAGATGAACAAGCGTTGGTTCACGTTGGGTTCACCAAAAATGTAAGAGAGGGTGGCCAACCACATTTAAGGCCCCAGGTCATGGAGGGCCAAGAGTAGAAGGCTTCCCTAACTTACCTCAGCTTAACAAGATGTTTGGGGAATGTGGGACGAGAATGATGAGGACTATAAGGTCCTTCAATCACCCTAAAAACCCGAAAAGCAAGATGGGGCTAGGCAAGCTAGTTTTTGGGTTCAACACTATGCCTCAGGAGGCTCTCTGTCTAAGGATGAAAGCGCAGTTCTGGGACAACAACACAGCACGCCGGTGTATCTCAAGTGTGCTGGTGTTCGTACGACCAGACAACTTTGAAGACAAGGTCAAACCTAAGAAAACAAGCTAACAGCCTAGCTAACTACTACTAAAGGGCCAAAATAATGTGATTAAGTAAATGAAATACTCTCTAATGTGATAAAGAAAAAATACAAAAGTCAAGGTGGAAAGAAGGATCTCACAAAGAAACTCGTTCGCTAGCTAGCTCCTTGAAAGCACGTCCACCTACACACAAGAGAGAGAGAAATGTTGGGCAGCTGTATAGGAGCCTGCCTTAGTCAGACCCACGTTTAGGTGTTTCCACTCCACGAATAGCCAAGAAAGCGAGATAAAGAAAACAATGTAGTAAAGAACACTAAAGCACTATAAAACAGTAAGTGTGCTTACTCTACCAAGTAATAGAGGAGAGGAATGGGAAGCTTACTACCTCCACCAAAAGCACTCAAGGTTGATAGGGGAGAGATTGAGAGTACTCGAGCCTTTGTCACAATGGTGTGGTCCCAAACTTGCTCTACTGAAGTGGTGGAGTGAATATGTTGCTGCAATGAGGTGCAAAAGTGCTGCTAGAATGCTTAAGAGTGAGTGCAAGAGTGTGAAGTTGAATTCTTGAAGGCTTGGAAGAATTTTGCTTGAATGCTTAGAGGATGAAATGCTTGTTGAAGGAGTGAATTTGAAGGAGAGAGTGAATAAAATGGCCATATTCGGGTCAGTCAGCCAAAGAGGGTGTTTCAACTTGACCACCAATGAGAAGTGTAACGCCTCTATAGGTTCAGTCATAGGAATCTTCCAAGGACGTAAGTGCACCATGCAGGCATCCCTGACAGAAATTCCCCCGCCGACACTCAAAACAGGCACCAAGTGGGATGCAAGCAACGGGCTTAGGTGTAATTAAGCCTCCAAATTTGGTTTTTTAAGGTGGGAAAAGAAAAAAGTGGAATTTGCATAAGGGGTGCAAATTCACTCTTATACACAAAGAAGAGTTGGAACAGATTGAGAAGAATCAAACTTGGGAATTGGTCCCAAGACCTACAAATAAGAATGTGATAGGAACTAAATGGGTTTTTAAGAATAAGTAGAATGATGATAGAAAATTTGTTAGAAATAAGGCTAGACTTGTGTGTAAGGGCTACTCACAAGTGGAAGGAATAGATTTTGAAGATACTTTTTCTCCAATGGCAAGGGTAGAAGCCATTAGAATGTTTTTGGCTTTTACAACACAGAGACTTCAAGGTATAGTAGATGGATGTGAAGTCTACATTCTTGAATGGTGAGTTAGAAGAAGAGGCGTACATTGAACAACCAGAAGGTTTTATATTATCAGATGATGTTGATATGGTCTTCAAGTTGAAGAAGGCATTTTATGGACTCAAAAAAGCTCCTAGAGGTTGTTAGATAAGTATTTGTTACAGCAAGGATTCAAAAAAGGTACAGATAGAAACCTTTACTTTAAGGTTGAGGGAGAAAAAATCTTGATTATGGTAGTGTATGTGGATGACATTATCTTTGGAGGAAATAAAGGTATTCACAAGAAGTTTTTAGAGGAGATGGAAAAATAATTTGAGATTTCAATGTATGGGGAGATAAATTTCTTCCTTGGATTACAAATCAGTCAATCCAAAAAAAGGTATTTTCATTTCACAGTCAAATTATGTCAAGGAAATGTTGAAGAAGTTTGGGATGGAGGATTCTAAACTAGTGTGTACCCCTATGGTTACTAGTTGTAAGTTGAGAAAGAATGATGAATCTCCTTAAAAAAATAAGAGAAAGTATAGATCAATGATTGGTGGATTGCTATATCTAACTGCTACTAGACAGGATATCATGCATTCACTTTATCTTGTGGCAATATTTTAGGAAGATCCCAAATAATCACATGTTGCATCAGTAAAGAGGATATTTAGATATTTGAAGGGCACTTCGAACTTTGGTTTGTGGTATATTAGGGATGTTGATTTCTCCTTAAGTGCATATACAGATGCAAATTAGGCAGATTGTACAGATGATAGAAAAAGTACAAGTGGAGGTGCTTTCTTTATTAGAAGTAGGTTGGTTTCATGATTGAGTAAGAAGTAGGATTCAATGCCATTATCTACTATAGAGGAAGAATATATTGCAGTAGCATCATGCTATACACAGGTGTTATGGATGAAGCAAACATTGAAGGATATCAAAATATCATATGATGAACCTATTTCTATCTTGTGTGATAACACGAGTGCTATCAATATTTCAAAGAACCCGATAATGCATTCACGAAAAAAGCATATCTCTATCCAGTATCACTTTGTAAGAGAGAGTTGCAAATAATGAAGTGAAGTTGGAGTATGTGCCTACAAAGGATCAAGTTGCAGATATCTTTACAAAGGATCTTCCTAAAGATACTTGAGTATCTCCACTAGAAGTTGGAGGTTATTTCCCCTTCCTCTTTCAACTAGATGCATAAGATGGTACATCTTTCTAGGTGAGTTCTAATTCAAGATACATTATTGGTCCTGGAATGATGTTGAAAGCTACCTCTCAAGAGGAGTAGGTAGTAGTTTTTTTGTTTGGTGCAATCAAGTGAAACATCTTGTGCCCCTAAGGGGGATAAAACTAAAAAGTAAGTGAAGAATGAGTAGTGCAAAATGTATTGTAATAGAACAGTGAGAGAGAGAAATTGTCTATTGGTGTTTCCTAAAGAGAAGTATGCAAGTGGTGTCAAAGTGATGTATGCAAATGTCAAAAGGGGGAAACAAAAAAGAAAACTTCAATGCAAGTGTCATCAAAAGGGAAATATGTTTCCCTTTACCATTGATGTCAAAGGGGGAGAGAGTAAAGTCTAAAAAACAAAGGGGGAGAGTAATGGTTGAAGAACTCCTCAAATAGGGAGAGAGATTGCAAAGAGAATGATGTCTTAAGAACACTAGAAGTAAAAGGAGAGACTAAAGTGTACCCCAACAATGGGGAGTGTTGCTTAATTTAGAGTTTATTTTGTTGTTGATGGTTTTTTAGATATGGTTTTTTCATCAATGACAACAGGGGAGATTGTTGCAAGTATGTTGTTAGTGTTGTCATTGATGGAAATAGTTGGTCAATGATGTCAGCAGTGTGGAGATTGTTGGTGGTGTCTAGTGTTGATGCTATTATGGATGTGTTATGGTTTGATAAGAAGGTGTTGTGGTGATTTCATCAGTGTTTTCATTGATGTATTGTATGGTTGTGATGAATAAGAATTTCAGTTGTAGTAAGTGCACTTGGTTTTCAAGTGCTTTTGAGAAAATTTGAATAAAAGAATGTGTAGTGTGACAAAGGTGTGTTTAGTGTTGTACTTTGTATTTCTTCATGGTTGAAGATATGCTTGTGTGGTTTTTATATGATGATCAAAGCTTCTATATCTAGAGTTTCAAGTTATGGATCATTTTTTAGTGAAAGTTGTGTTTGACAGTTTGTTTGTCTATATAGAAGGTTGTCTGAGAGAAATGAGATTGCTTCACATTTCTTCATAGTAAGGTTTGTTGTCTTGCAAGTTTGGGAACATTCTTACACTGTTTCTATTTATCTTCCCTTGCATTTTTTGGTGTTTAGGTACTCTGCAAGTTCAATTCTTATGTTGAAGTTTAGTGGTAGTGTGTCTGGTTGCACAGAATGATGGTGTTCTCAATTTCAGGTGATTGTGGCAGAGTTGCAAAAAATTCTAATGATGTTGTAATATTTTAAGATGTTGTGAAGTGTTTTTTTGTGGTCTGCATGTTGTTTTTAGACCTAGAGAAGCATGCATGTGGTCGCTTGTAGTGTTAGTTCAGGTTTTTCCAACCTGGCATGCTAGTGCTATTTGCCGAGGTATCTCATGGATTGTGGATGTGGTGATGTAGACTTGGGTCCTAGTTAACCCTTGGTATGATCTACCTTCACTTCTTTCCAACGCAAAAGTGTTTGATGCTAACCTATCTCCATGATGCACATTTGAGGTGCATATGTTTCATTAAGGCTGACCTAATTGAGATTGTTTAGGTCACAGATGGTATAAATTTAAGGTGAGTTGTTAGAGATGTTGTGTGACAAGTGTGAGATACAAATTTGATCAAGTGTGGTGATTTGAGTGTGAGCATTAATGCCTAACTCTAGATGCAGTGAGTAGAAGGTGTCTACAATTTTAGTGTACTTGAAGTTGTTGGAGGTAGTGAGTTGAAGGTTGCAGATGGTACAAAGTTGCAATGGTGGATTTTCCTATTGCTTTAAGATAATGAATCTATCTGTAACAATTTCTCCTATTCTTCTTTCTTCTTGGCAGTGAGCCACCTGGTAGTAAGCCTTCTTTTTTTTGGGCAGTGAGCCCTTGGAAATGGGCCTAGTTATATTTAGTGTTATTCATATATGTGTGAGTTAATCCTCACCATGTTTTTTCCCTACTTAGGGTTTTCCATGTAAATTTGGTGTTCTTTTATGTATGGTTGTGTTTGCATTGCTATTTCACACATCTACATTCTACTAATGCTTAATGAGGGTTTAAAGTTTGATAAGGGTTTGAAAGTTAATGAGGGATTGAATGTTTTAATGTACAATTGATTCATGCGCCCACTCTCATTTGTCATGTGCATCTAAAAAATTTCAACCTAAAAATTTTTATTGGTTCTAGCTAATATGAAGCAATAAATTTTGTTCATTTCTTATTTATTGTTCATCTACATAATTTGGTAAAATTTATGTGTTTTGAATGGGTTTATTATTTAGTGTAACACTTAGATTCAAATTTAAAATTATATCAATATTCATTGTATCATCATTTATGATTCAATTAAAGTTTGAAGATTTATTTTAATATCAAATTAATTTGACAAAGATGGCTTACCTTCACCTCTAAAGTTTAATTTTTACTTAGATGAAATTTTGCATTCATTTCATTTTTCTCATTTTTTATCTTTTTTACTTTGATGGATGATAAAAATTCTTTGAGCATTTAATTCATTTGGAAAAGATTATATATGTTTACAGTTGGGTTCAATTTTTAATTTTCATGAAGTTGTCTCATGTATTTTTTTTATTCTCTCTACTTTAAGCTCCTAAGAGTTTGTCTCTTTGATGGTTTTATCCTCATATTTATCAAATATAAAATATAAGACAAATGATATAATCAAAACATTATAAGAATATTAAGAATATAATAATAATAAATACTCAATTTTCCAACAATAATAAACGATAACCAAGACAATAAAAACATTCTATTAATATTTTTGGAATTTAAGAAACATTAAAAATAATTAAATCTCAAATAATGGTAAATAATCTCATTAAAAAAAATCAATGATTTAATAGCACTAAAATGGTGCATATAACGGTATAAAACAAAATCTATGGTACTAAAAATATAAGAATGTGCTTTGTTGGTTATATATTTTTTCATATGAAACATAATCCATACATGTTATAACATGCACACATGTTATTTTGCTTAAGAATTACCTATCTTTAAGATTGGATGCATGTTGGCTACTTAAATCTGTGTTTTGTAAAAAATATGAAAAAGTATACATCTTGAACGTGCTTTCTATCAAGTTTGCACATTTTAAAACAATATTATGAAAAAATAGTACTGTAACATCAAGCCCTATCTTAACTTTCGAGCCCTTTTTTTAATTTTAAATTTTAATTATTTCTAGTAATGTCTTCATTTTTTACTAAAAATGTGTTCTATTTTTTCATAAAATTTTATATGCTCAATGGCTCATTCAAATTTCAAAAATGTGTTTACACATTCTATGCTTCATTCTACATATTTAAAAATTAATAAAAATTATAGGGAACACATTTAATTTCTTTTTAATAAATATCTACTTTAAAAATTAGTAAAAAATATACTTATTAAAAAATTAAGAAAAAAAAATATTCAACTTTTACATGATTTTTGTTATTTTTTTATCAAAGGGATTTGCAACATAGTTAATAGAACTTAGAAAATAGGGGGAAAACATATAACACTATGTTATGTTTTTAAAACAAAAACAACACTATTTTGTGTGCTCTTAACATTTAAACCTCTTAATCTCCACCATTTTTAGAAATAAGAATAATTTAGAAAGTAAATTCGAAACACTAGTATCCTTATTTTTATCACATCATCAAATTTTCAGCATAGGCATCTCAAATTACTCATTGAAGTTCAAATATTGTTTTATTTAAGAAAAGAAGTCACTTTTAACTTGCTTTTAATCCCCATTTCTATGTATTTACCTTATATTGTAAAAATGTGAACAACCATAGAAAGGTGGACTAAATATGCATTCACAAGAGGAAAAACTAGATGATTGAAGCAAGTCACAAATATTAGCAAGAAGCACAATAATGAACAATGCATAAGATAGGTTAAGATACTTCTAATAAAACTATGTAGAATTTTTTAAATCAACATTATCTTCAAGAATGGAAACAAATGTGATCACAATTTATGATTTAAACTTTTGATTCAAAAAATTATACACAATTTTACCAAAAATATCTTAATCTATTCACACAGATTGTAGAAATATCATGATTCTAAATACATAAGATATTGCTCCAATAATAAAGAAGATAAAGTTCAAATATTACAAGGGATTATTAGATAAACTCAAGCAAGAGATGAGCATATACAAGAAATACCTTCAAAAGAGTCATAACTAATGACCACTAGATGAGTCACTATGTGAGAAGACCACATAGACAATAACTTGTTAAATACAAAATTTGCTTTAACAAGATGACACTTATGTGTGACACTTACACAAATAGACATTTAAGAATACTTATCTTCTATACATATTAAAGTTAAGATGACAAAGTAAATATGCATAAATATAATGCACTCTAACACCCTACACAAAAACAACTTAAGTATGGATAGAGATGATAATGTGCCTAGACAACTATATCAAGTACTCATGTAAATAGAAATATTTTCTCAAACATAGGAAAATAAAAAAATCATAGGAAAAAACTCCCCTCTAAAAGAGAGAAAAAATAAGATACTAAAATATTTTGCAAGATGAAATGACATCTCGTATATGGAAAGTTGTACAAACATTTGTCATAAAAATACATTATAGAATTAAAGAAACTCTAATTATATGATGAATATCAAAGAAGCCTTCAAATTTGATGAATATCAAAGAGAGATTTAAATCCAATGGAATCAGGAAGAAGATTAGGGTCAAAAGAACTACAATACAAGACTATTCAAACAGCACATTATCTAAAACATGTTAAAGATACATATGCAACAATGCCAACAATTCATAAATATTAATCAATTACAGAAGTTTGCTTCCATAAATAGATATCCAAAAGTGTTTATAACTAAAAAAGGAGCTTCCAAAAATAGAAAATCAAGACTAAAGCTTCTATAAAAAGTATCTATCAATAATACAAATGTTAGATGGAATACTATGTCATTTAAGGAATTTTAAAATTTATTTTGTGTGACACCCCATTAAATGACAGGTCAACTTTAAAACACAATCCATTAATTAAATACTACAAGGACTTGTAAGGAGGAAAACACCTAGTCTTAACATGAAGATTCTATAAACAAATCTACATATTCACCTTCTTCCCTAGAGGACTTTGAATCTAAAGAAGAAGAATCATTTGTTGCCTCACCTTTATTACTCTTTTAAAACATTCATTCCCTTTTTAAAATTCCTAATTTTTCACTTCTAATCTTTAAATTTTGACTTGTTAGGAGACCTTTTTAGATGTAGATCTCCCATTGTTTCATTCTTCTTCATCTTTTCTTGGACCTTCCTCTCACCATGAGAGCACCCTTTTTACCACCATCCATGGATTTTCACATCATTACTTTTAGAAATAGAGAAACTATCACTTCCTCAAGATTAAACATTATATAAGTACTATTTATTGTCATAATAAGGTTATCAAATGAATCCAGAAGGGAAAAAGTAATGTTATACATTTATTCTCTTCATCTATCTTCACACATATTGATGTTAATTGAATTAAAATGACACTAAAAGTATTCAAATAATTAAAAAATTAAGTGTCCATCACCCATTCTTTAGGAATTTGATTTCTTCAAGAAAAGTTTGTTAACAAGCAATTTTGCTTGATACAAATTCCCTAATTTTTACCACAACTTGTGTTGTATCTTCATTAGAGACATTTAGCAACAATGAATCAATAAAACAATCTATTAATTCTTACTTTCCTATAAAGATTCTTCCAACCTTCATCATTTATACCAAAGGCTTTTTCCCTATAATTGCTACCCATTGATCTATCTCAAGCGAGAGACCCTTCATCTTGAGTTTTCACAAGTCAAAGATTTGTCCATTAAATTTTTCAACCTCCATTTTAAATGCACTTACCATGATTTAAACAAAAATGAAATGAGAACAAAATAATTCCATTGAAACTGCATATATCCTAATGCAAGAGCATCCTACTTCTCAAGTATCAACCTACAACCAATCTCTGATACTACTTGTTGAGAAAAAAAAAAGATAGATAATCTAGTTTGAGAGTTAATTTGTTGTTTCATGCCAAATTTCCATCAAACTTATTATCACCACAAATATAAAACATAAGTGCAAATCAACAAATATGGAGATAGAAATAATCATGCAAAGTACATATAACGTCTCATATACTTTAAAATAACCCTTTTGAGAAAAACTCAACATAATGAGTGTCACTCAAATCAAGCAATATGTCTATAACATCTTCACTACAAGGTTATTTCACCATTCATACTCACCTACTCCCTAACACCAACATATTACAATACAATGAGCAAGTTGATAATAGTTTCTCTAAACTATGCTCCAAATCTAGTAGAATTCTAACTACACTTTCTTACTCCAAAAGTAATGATTTTTGTTATACTAAGCCACCATCTCAAGCTTCTATGTATAGGCAAGAGAGCATCAATAAAACATACTAAGTTTTCTAAACCAAGTGGAATTTTCTCAAGGTGGATGCCCAAGTTTGACCCTACACTCAAAAGTCATTCCAATTTTCAATGTAAACCCCCACATTAAATGTATTCTCATTAATCTTCAATACTACATACAACATTACAAAGTCATCCCACAATTGTCTACCTAGTGTGGCATCCAAATCTCAAGATAAACATCTAACCTAAAATAACATTACAATATTTTTATGCAAGGTGCACAACACCTAACCCACCATTCCCTAGCATGGTTGTGTCTCCTCCTATCATGTTCCTTTGAGTATTAAGCTCCTATGATGATATGTGATTTCAAAGCATGCAATGTTTAATGGATGTCTTTGGGGGTTCACTATGCTAGGATTGAACTGTGAACCTTCCTTAAGCCTTAGTCAAACCCATTTTCTTGCTTTCACAAGAGTCAAATGCATGGAAGATATGAATGCAAAATCCCTAACATGTAGTATTAGTTGTCAAGATGGTGATACAATACAAAATACTTGAATGCACTGATACACTTTCAACTATGCTCTTAAGATGATCTAGTATATTTGATAAGATAGATGATGTTCTAGTTTCCTAAGACTTGTCTTTAAATATGTCATCGTAAGTGTAAAGATTAAGTAATTGATACATTTTTTAATCTTTACTATTAGGCCATTCTAGGTGCTCAATTAAAATATTTTGTTGTGTAGCTAATGGATAACAATCCAATTTGAAGAGGATTTGGCTCAAAATGAGTAAAAGGTGAGTTCAAAGGGGACACAATTGTGGGCACTCTTTTGTCTAGGTGGTAGAATCACGCTTGCAATTTAATCCAAAGTGAGGAAATTAAGACGAATTAGGTTGGGTCTATACTTCTAGGGTTGAAATGGATAAAGGTTGAGGAATTTGCTCAATTCTATTAGCATATGTGCAAAAATATATTGGATTGAGCACTAGAATAAAACATATAAATATAAATTAAAAAGTGAGTTTAAATCGAGGGGAAAAGAGAAAAATATGTTATTTTCTCTCTGCATTAGCCCTCACATGACTTGCATGTGAACAACATGAATTATGCATACTAAAGGAATAAATACAATAATTTAAATAGAAAATAGATTTAACAATATATAATAGGTGATTTCCCTCACTTTATTCATGTTCTTGGTAGAGTTGCATCTCAAAACCTACACATGTAGACACAACAAAGTGTTAGCAACATCTACATCAAACATGAATATAAAAAATTGTAATCATTTTGTATTGCTTTTATTTTGTGTCAATTACAAATGAAAAACAACAAAAGGGTGTATCAGTGGATTCATATGGATGTAATTGAGTTGATCTCGATTAAACCATGTAAATTATATATGTAAGCATGGCATATATCTACAAGTGTAAGATATCACAATGCAAGTGTCATGGAGGATATCATCATGAGCAAGCATGGACAAAAATATTATGTTAGATTGATTGTGAATGAGCATAGTATATTAAATGGCATGTGATATCTTCTCTAAGGGAAATAAAATAAATTGTATTTGGCTCACAAGATAGCATCAAAGAATGCCCCCAAGTGGGGAAGCTAAGAAAATGGTGTGTGAACAATGGCAAGTGTCATGAGTGTTAATAGATAAATGTGAAAGTGACAATAGGAGAAGCATACCAAATAGGGCATAATCAAGAGGCCAAAGGATATCATGCAACAAGATAGAAGGATTCATGAGGTGGAAAAGCTTAACAAACAAGGCTCAAGCAAAAGGCCAAGAAAATAATGCAAAGAGAAAAAAGTGATAAAGGGCACAACAATCATGGCTCTATAAGAAAGGCCAAGCATTAGACCAAAAAGAAAAAGCAACTATGTGTTGGGTCAACACAATGAAAGTGCTTTTGTGGACACTCCATAACTTTGCATCATCCCCATACTAGCTACAAACATTTGGAAAGAGCATAAAGTGTGATCAAATAAGGGTATGCAATGTGACAAAAGCATTATCAATAGTAAAGAGGTGATAATCAACCAATAAAGTCGTCATAACTATCACCTACTGGTCATCATTGACCCTCTCATCTCCAAAAATGATCATGTGAGATTTATCTTGTGGTGGCCCAAATTACTATGCAATGTAGACCTTTGTACATATGTTTGGATATAAGAGGAATTATTTTTTGTTTTTTAATTTATTTTTACTATAATTGTTTTTTTTCTCTTCTTTCAATACAATCTTGTGTGTCTGATCTTGAATTTGAATAGTAGCCTTTTATGATTTTCTTCCTTCTTTTCTACTTTCTCTTATTTCTTTCTATACTTTGCTTAATTTTTCATTTGAAATGAAACCATCTTTGACATAAGAGGTAGTGTGATTATTCCATATGATTTTTCTCTTACCACATCCTTGTACAATTGTGGGCACCATAGGTTGTTCATTTTATGTGAGCTTGCCTTAAATGAAACTTACTTTTTCCCCTTGAAACATTTGTATAAATCAAAAAGCATTTTTCTCATATGGTGGCTCTTTGTGCTTGGGTAGGAATGTTTCAATAGTTAAGTTCCCCAACTCCAAAAAGAGGTTGAAAATTATCATTTGAAATAGTTACCACTTTATGACAAACTTAATACATTGGTGTAAAATGAATTGTACTAATTGATATTGCTTTATTTGTAGTTGACCAAGAAGCTAAACCTACCTAATGGATGACAATATGGAAAAGCACAAATATTGTTTTTGGACCAATTGTTAAATTCAATTTAATGCATGTATTTTACACATGCCATTTAAAATTTCAATGCCACACCAAATATGATTATCAATATTGTTGAATATGATGATTAAAAAAAAACCATGCAATTGGTGCGTAGGATCAATTAAGATTTCATCTATAGGTTTGTACACAATATCCCCTATAATGTACAAAGATCCATAATATCTATTATTTTGGATTTCATTATAGCAAAATATAATTGATGTAGAAGATGAAGATGTTTCTTTAGATTGTCCATCAATGTTATCTACAAAGTCCTCAAATGATGTATCAATTGTTTCCTCTACTTATGTATCTTACTTGATTAAGCATGCTATAAAAAGGGATTGATATGTGCCTACAAATTTTGAGTGGGGGTCAACAAAATGGTTTTCTCTATCATTCTCCTTCACATTTATCGTGTTATTATCAATTAGTTATTGGATCTTGTGTCATTCTCATTAGCTTATGATAGTTACAAAAAACTTAGTTCATTCAGCTATATATATATATATGGTGTTGGAAAATGTTATTTTAATATTTCTATTGCAAAAATGAAGTGTAGTTTCTTTATATATGCCTTACGAATAATTGTAAATTTTCAAAAAAAATCAACTTCTAAGTTAGATATTTTAAGTGATAATGGATATTTGTTGGAAATTAAATATTATCTTGCATTTGAGAAGTGAGTGAAAATAATTTCAAAAGAAATCAACTTTAGGCATTGATTTATATGCAAAAGTATTCATTCTTTATGAGAAAGCTCGGAATTGCTTGTTAATTCCTTGCATTGGGAAAGATTTACAACCTTCTAACCTTGGATTCAATGCAAATTAAAACATTCCTTGTGATTTCACTACAAATTTGAGAAATAAATGTATGGTTTTATTTATATTTATGATGAAAATTTGAATTTGTCAATATGAATGGGTATGGCAGTCACCCATTTTAATTGGTGATACAAAAAGCTTATTTGTGTTTTTTAATTAAAGAAAAAGAATATGTATGCTTGGCAATTGTTAGATTTCATTTCATATTATAAAAAATATAAATTTTGTGCATAGACCTGCAAATTTTCCTAAAAGTTTTATGTTATAATTGTGAAAAACCATGAGCCACAAGATCAAACAATGAACAAAGACACCTTCCACACATGAGTTCTGCAAACAATATATGCAATATTCCTCAATAAGAAAAATCTACAAAATGAACCTCAAGAATCTTCAAGGAAAACAAAGTCCTCAAAGGTTGAGAGTTCGAGAATAAATATCCAGAGTAATAATGCAACGAGGGTTGAATGCTATATAGGAGTAAAACCCTAAAAGCATAAAAGCACTCCTAAGTTTAGTTTAAGTGCATGAGAATAAATTAGACTAATAATCAATTAAAGGTTAATTAATTATTAGCTAATGCATGATTACTCTTAACATTTTAAATGATTGTAAAAGTATGATGTTGGGAGAATTATAGCATATTTTAGAATATCGAGTTTGTTTTATTTCGAGTGTTGGAAATTTGGAAAATATGAATTTCATTCCCCAAACTATTGCATTATTCCTTACAAATTTATGTAATTACATCAATATGTTTTTGGCGAATTGGGACAAGATGCCATTTTCTTAAAATGGGCTTGCTTGCTTTTCAAATTTGAAAAATAAAAATAAAAATTTAAAGGTTCTCTGATAGCGGAGCCTAGATATTGAGAATTTTTTGGAATAATTTTTTTTTTTTTAATTTTAAACTTTTGAATTAAAATTATTTTTTTGAAATATGACTTTTGTCATAGAATTAACATATCATTGCCTTTAAATGTGTGTAATGTGTTCAAATGTATTTTTCCTTATGAGGGCCAATTGCTTAAATTAGCGATCTTAGAATGTATGATGGGAATTATTAGGAGGTTAAGGCTAGAAGTGGTGGATTACATCAAGAATGCAACACGTTACAACGACATTTTAAATGATGGATTGCACTAGGAATTACGCAAGCGACCAAAAGGATGTTTGGAAGGGTGGGTTGCATTAGGAATCTAAAATGTCAAAGGGATGTCCAAAAGGATTGGTTAATCGTGAATTATTCAATGGGCCTAAAGCAAGGATTGCATTAACAAGCATTGCCAAGAAAGGCACTTACTTTTAAGGCCATAGGTCTAAATGGTCTTGGCTTGGTTTTGGAGAACCATGGGGACACCACTACTTATCTTGAACTTGCCTCATCTTCCTTGTTGCTTGGACTTATATAGTTCATCACATGTATGAGAAAACCTTGATTAAATTGTTTTTGTATGTGGTCAATCTTGTATGTCATGTTTATGTATGATAACCATGGAGTTTGTCTCTTAGTTTAAAAGGGTGGACCTCAAGGTCCTACATGGTTGTGTGGTATTGATCACCATTGGAATTGCTAGTTGGAATCATGGTGGAGTATCATGGAGATTTTGTGAGGATCTTGTAGCTTTTGGTGGATTCTTGTCATATTATCTTGTATTTGGATAAGTTGTCAGCGTGTTGTAAGTTGTAATATATGGTTATTGGTGAACTTTTGTTAAAACATAGAAAAGTAGCATTTTTATGTGTACCTCATCTTTGTATTGAAATGTGATTCATCCATGTTTGTTATTTGATCTCTTCTTTGTAACCATGTAAAAGTTGCGGTTTATGTTGAAATTGAATATCGATTTAGAATGAAATATTATGAATAGTTCTAAAATTGATCATGATGTAAATGGACTAAACATGTTGTGCCTCATGTTAGATGTGTATATATATGTGGAATGCAATGGTATTGTGTTGTGGTCACATCCCTTGAGTTTAGGAATTGTATGTGATTTGCATGCTTTTGTTGCATCTTGATAAGATAAATGCTTGCATTTGAACAATAGCATCTTTGGTGAAAATGATATTGGCATATTGTGAATTTTGTGTATAAAATTGTGCAGCTTAAGGTATTGGGAAATCAATGCCATTGACCATTTCAAAACAAACTATAAAACATTGAATTTGTGCCATGTTCAAGTTGGCTTGGATAGCCTAGCCCCTCCTTAACCTTGGGTCTTCTACCCTTCTTTCTTGTTTGTTAGGTTTTAAATCTTGTCTTTGGTTAGTTGTGACCTCTTTTTGTTCTGACTTGGTTGTGAGGAGGTTTTATTTTCCTCCATTCCTCATCATGGGGTGTCATTCCATGATGCTTGTGTAAGTCTTCTACTAGTATTTTTCATGTAGGTGTGCATTGACCTTGTGTTGTCATGCAATTCATTATGTAGTGTGCTTGGGTCACAATGTTGGTTAGTTTTGCCATCAAATGCGTGAGCATGAAGTTGTGGCATGTTTGTTGCAACTAGAACATGAAAATGTGTTCATCGCTATCTTGTCCACTAATGTCACGATGCAAAAGTTGCAGCATTGTAGGCAATATTCCCTCTCGACATGTGGATGGTATTGGAAATATACCTCTTATCCATAATACTAAGATGGGCCAAATAAATATTCTTCATTTAAATAAACTAATGTATTCATATTTTCAATTATAAGAGTCGTATTTGATTCATGACTAGTGGGTTTAAGTGAGGTACTTCTCCTAAATGGTAGATAGGAACTTGGTTGATGTTTTGGCATGTTGGCTCAAAAGAAAAGAAGCAATGTAAGCACAACCAAGTTTTAGATCTAAACTAACATAAGGAAAAATCAAAAATGAGAAAAAAATAACCCTAAAGTGAAACTAGTTCCTCCAAAATTTCATTCCTGCATAAACACAATAAGATCCTTCCAAAAATCAACGAGTTCAAGGGCATAAGTTAAAAAAGGGAAAATAAATAGGAAGGAAATCCAATTTGAGGAGTCAATGAATGTTGTCACAATGGGAAATGAGGGTACTCTAGAGCTTTCTAGCTTCAATAACCTATCAAGAACTACAATTGAAGGCCTAATGCGTCACCCCTGTGAGCATCACCTAGATGCAATGAGTGCTAAATGGACCATTCATTATCATGAGAGATGGGTTCTTCTGAACCACTACTAATGAAATATGGGTCAATGAGTTTTGACTCTTAAAACTACATGATTGAATCCTGATAGCAATATCATAATTTGACATGCTGTGGAAAATACCTCCTACTTATCAATTGATGAGCTAGAGGGGCTCTATAGTGAATGGTTCATGAGGCACAACACTTGTTGAAGGTTTTGCAAACGAGGTTGCAAGCTAAGTGGGCTTAACCTTGGAGAAAACTCCATGGTTAAGTGCACTTGAGTTGGAGTAGTATTGGGATGTGTGACCTCCTGGAAGGCCCGGTGCTTCACCCCTATGAGCATCACCTAGATGCAATAAGTGCTAAGTGGACCATTCGTTATCATGAGAGATGGGTTCTTGTGAACCACTACTCATGAAATACAGGTCAATGAGTTTGACTCTTAAAACTACATGGTTGAATCCTAATAGCAATATCATAATTCGACACACTGTGGAAAATACCTCCTACTTATCAATTGATGAGCTAAAGGGGCTCTATAATGAATGGTTCATGAGGCACAACACTTGTGAAGGTTTTGCAAATGAGGTTGCAAGCTAAGTGGGCTTAACCTTCGAGAAAACTTTGTGGTTAAACTCACTTGAGTTGAAGTAGTACTAGGATGGGTGACCTTGGAAGGCCCATTGCTTCACCCCTGTGAGCATCACCTACATGCAATGAGTGCTAAGTGGACCATTCATTATCATCAGAGGTGGGTTCTTGTGAACCACTACTCATGAAATATGGGTCAATGAGTTTGACTCTTAAAACTACATGGTTGAATCCAGATAACAATATCATTACTTATGATCTTTGAAAATTTAGTTTTATGCATTTTTTTAGATTATCTTACAAATTTATGTTTTTTATTGTTAAGAAATTTTAATTAGTTTTTCCACAAGAGTCAAGTTTTTCAACTATGGTTCTATACATTATGACATTATATGCTCCTAAGAATCTCTGAAATTACTTTTCATTTCGGTTCTACGCATGATGGCATTATTTGCTCCTAAGAATCTCTGAAATTACTTTTCATTTCTTCAGTCAAAATTCTATTCACGTGTGCTATCATGAATGACTTTTCATGGACTACACATGTATACAAGAATACAATACGAACTGCAACAATATTGTTTCGTCTGTCATCCTTTGATCTATTGATTGTTCATGTGGAAAGGAATGATAAAAGAAAATAGTAGAACCATATAATTTAGCCAACAAAATTAAGACTTGCGAAGAAACATAGTGTGAGATTGACTTGAATGTACGAAGGCCGAAAAAAAAGGTCAGGTACAAGAAGTAAATCAAATGATCAGGTCCAATGAAACATTTGGCAAAAACTCACGACTCTTAAGCTATTATTCCATATGTACATAGAACATATAAGCAATGCATATCTCACACATTTTTTTAAAAGTTATAAAAGATTACCATGTATATTGTGCAAATTAGAGGTAGGAACCATCTCTAGCAACAAGATAGAGTAGAGATTGATGCATCGGGAAAGCACTGTCAAATTTTATTTTTAATATAATTATAAACCACCGAGAGACAATACCATTGGATGATACAGAAATGATAAGGAACACGGGTACCTGTAACAAAGCGTTTCAATGTTACAAGAAACCTCAAAGATTCGATGGGGAGTTCTTTTACCAAACAAATTAGATTTCTTCAGTTGTTACTAATACGGTAGTGGGTGAAAATCCCAATAGATGGACCTTGCCTTTCTCTCGCTGACAGCGATTCAATATATAAAGATCCATTTGGTTTCTTCCTTTTGGTATTCAACAATAGTAATGGCTGGCACATCATAGGGCGCTAAACTTAATGGAAATGATAAAATCAAAGAGATGGGGCAGATATGTATTTAATACATCCATGAGAGCCTTATACGTCGGAAAAGTTAATATGACACAATATTGATTGGCTTGAGATTTAAATGAATGAATTTGGTCGTATATGAGGTTGTATCATATCCACAATCAGAACTCACAGTTATTAAATAATCACTTTTTGTCAATAAACTCGCATAAATAAAATGAAGTTAGAAACAACTGTACTAAAGTATCACTAAAAGGCCAAGGCCAACCCTACGCTGCTTAATAAATGAGCTGCATTAAAATAAGATAACTTTAAATTACCCTTTTAGAGTTGAGCTACATTAAAAAGTACCAAGCTCTTTTTTCGGTAAGTTTCTTGAATTTGATCTCAAGAGAACTCCCTAACAAAATTCTGTAGAAATAGTAAGAGTTTTAAACAATGTTAGCAGAGTCAGAGTAGCACCTAGAAAGTTCCAATACTTCACCCCTATGAACATCACCTAGATACAATGATGCTAAGTGAAGTAGTCATACTTGTGAGAGCAATGAGGTTCACATAAATCATATGAACATCACCTAGATACAATGATGCTAAGTGAAGTAGTCATACTTGTGAGAGATGGTTCACATCTCATGAAATATGAGGCAATGAGTTTCAAAAGCTATGCAATTGAATCCTGATAAAACATAATAATCACTGTTAGCAGACTCAGACCAAACTCTGCATAGTATGGGTGCTGAATAACCCAGAAAGAGCACAAACACATCACTCCACCAGACTTGGCACACACGATGAGACTCAACGATACTGCTGAAACATGGCTTAGATTCATCCAGTGTCAAAAGCAAGAAAAAGCACAGGACAATAGGACACCCAAAATGTGCAACTTTTTTCCTTCTCTCTTCCAACTGGTCAAAGCAAAGCAGACAAATTTTGAAAATCATAAATAATTCTTACTAGTACACAATGATTTTCAGCTGCACATTTCCTTTCAACACTTCCTTATGATTTTCAGGAGTGGGCAAGCTGAAACATTTATTTTTTTAATTTCCATGTTTTGTGATTTTTCAAATTCCTGACTGAGGCTAATATGGTTAAAACATTTTTCAGAAATTTAGTAGAGTTGGCCCAAACTGCATGTTATGGATACTGACACAAACACACCAACTCCACCAAACTTGGCACATACAGTGAGACTAACAATACTGCTGAAATTTGTCTTTGACTTATTCAGTATTTATTATTAAAGGAAGAAAATTTACATAAGGACAAAAAGACACCCAAATTGTGAATTTTTCTCCTCGTTTCTCTTCAACTGGTCAAAGCAGAGCAGGTTAAGAGTTTGGCCAAATAGAACTAATTTACCACCATGAATGACAAATTTATAAATAAATCTTACTAGTTCACAAGCGTTTTCAGCTGCAAATTTCCTGTGGACATTTCTTTATAAATTTTCAGTGGTGGGCACAATGAAACATATTTTAGAAATTTTCTGTATTTTATGATATTTCAGATTCCTGGGTGTGGATTTCGTTTAAACTTACCTAAAATCTGTGTTAATTGATCATATATGAAAAATATGACTAATGAGGAACTTAATCACATATCTGATGAATAAAAAACTCAAGGAGACATACTAATGATGGTAACTCCTTTGCATATGATTGACATGGGCAAACTATGCCAGAATCCACTGTGAGGGACCTGACACTCTAAAATGCACCCTGAAGCTAGAATCGAAGGTAGAAACATTTAGCTTACATTAATCAACGCTCAAAAATGACAGAAAAATGTTATATTGTGCCTTGGTTTGAGGGTTTTATTAGTGAATAGTTAGGCAGGCAGTGTTGGTCGGCTTCACACCAGCCGGAGCCTCTAGAGAACTGTGGCAGATATATGTTTCACCGTACTGCCTAAATAAATAAGACCAATTTGGAGTAAGCATTCCAAATATAGATAACCCCAACGATTTATCGTTACAGCCACGATTATCAGTAGACCATACGGCAAACTGATTATTGAATAACTGACCTAGAAGATTGCAGCTGCTTCAATCTCCCTAAAGCAATTTGTTCCATCTTGGTATTATCTAAATTTCATGCAGAAAATTGAATTCAAAATGCTAAATATTTCTTGCTAAAATTTCCTTTAAATTATAGAGGCCATAACTGTGCCTCAAATTGTGATTCCTAAATTGTATGATTGCATGTGAAGAATGCTGAAACAACAATATAAAATCATTACCTGAGTTGGAACAATAAACTCTATGCTAAGTGGCGTGACTGATGTATGCAAAGTGGAGGTACTTATTCAATATATCTTTGCATTGTTTAGGAGTAGATGTACAGAGAAAATTACCTTCACTGCTCTGAATAAGATATTCTATATTTCCCACAATGTATAAAACAGTTCTCTCCTTGATGAAATAGCTATCTGAAAAAGACCTTTAAGGCATCACATTTGTAACAAAAAGAAACATAGTTCTTTGCTAGGAAAATATATAACTACTTTTCAGTATCAGTTGAGACAATGCAAGTGCATAGTGACTACGATCAAGCACCTGGATCATGCTCACTAGCAATCCCATGACAATAGCATCCAATATTTGAAGCAATTCCACACTAATTGCAATCCTGTGGAATGAAGGGGTGAAATCAGTTTAGATTCAGGCATAAGTGAATTTGTTATGTATTTTATACCACATAACATTTATTTCACCTGACCTATGTTCTTTTTCTTAGTTATACCATTTTACAATGCTCATGCGTGGGGTTAAAGATCTTACATGCCATGAAAGCTTTGTTAAAAGGGTCAACAATGTACAATGGATGTACACAGTCACACCCATAGTCCCGGGAAGCGCCAGGACACGCGCGGACGCGGCGCGTCGCGCGGACCCTGGCCGCGTCCTAGGCGCGCGGATACAGCCGCAGCCACGTCCAAGGCTGAACGCACCAGACGCGCCGCGTCCAGGCGAGTCCCGACCCCTAGGCGCAACCGGCGGCAGCAAAGGCCAAAAAGGCCAAAACAAAGTTTTTTAATATTTTTTTTTAACTTATATTTTCTATTTCGCCCTAAAAGCAACCTCATTTCATTCATTTGGCAAAATAGGAGGAGAAGAGAGAGTTGTGAAGAAAAATAGGAGGAGAAGAGAGGGCAACCAACAAGTTGTTGAAGACAAATCCAGGTTTCATATATCATTTGGGGAGCTTCATACTAGCAAGGAGGTGCATTGAGAGCTCATTACCAGTGATTGGGAGGAGTTTACATTGCATTCCAAGCCAAATCTAAGAGGTAAGTTCGATTTTAATTGATTTTTTTGTGTTTTTTTAACAAATAATTCATTGTAATTTGTAAAATCATTGTTTTTTTGAGTTTGCATATTTTTTTTACAAACCCTACTTGCAACTTAAATAATTTTAGAAACCCTACTTTTGCAGCCACATTCATTTGCAAATCAAACCATATTATTATTTTCACAATGTCTCAAACCCCAGTCAGAAAAGACCCTGCTTGGAAACATGCTGAAATCTTTCCCGGAATGAAAAAAGGAGACGCCAAATGTTTCTACTGCAAAACAATATATTATGGAGGCATAAATAGATTAAAATACCATCTTGCACGCATACCCGCCCATGATGTAGTGGGTTGCTCTAAAGCACCTCCTGAGGTTGTACGTGAAGTGCAAGTGCAATTAGAAACTTTTGAAATGCAAAAGAAATAAAAAGAAAAAAAGCAGGAGTTGGTGAGGTTGATTTGGACAGTGGACTTGCGTCGCTGGAGATGCTTCTTCCATGCCTCCACACCGGCCCTAGTGCTAGTGCTTTAGTAGTGCTTCGCTTCGCATCGATGCCTATGCGCATCTCTAGTGCCGGCATACGCATCGCTAGTGGTAGTGGCATAGCATTGCCCTAGAGTTCGTGAAATCTAGGGTGGACTCATATTTTGTACCACGACTACTCCCCGTTCCCAACCGCCGCTTGAGAGCACTGGTTAAACAAGGACGACATGATGCAGCCAAAAAGGCATTGCAGACTTTGGTACTACCGCACCTATTCCCTTCCATGTAGCCGTAATTTTTTTCATTTAATTGTTTTAAAATTTATATTTAAATTTTAGAATCTAGATGTATCTCATTATCGTAAATCAAATTTAAAGTTAAAACTTTTCATTTTACAATACTTGTGTAACTTATTAATTTATTTATGACATGATATAGGTCACCTTTCTGGCAAAACATGGTTGATGCCATAACCATATGTGGGGCGGGTTCAAAGCCCCTAGTGAAGATGAATTAAAGGGCCCACTTTTGACTCAAAAAGGCAGATGTGAAAGCACAATTAGAGGAACAACGCAAGCAGTGGAGCATGATTGGTTGCACCATCATGACTGATGGTTGGACTGATAGGAGAAATAGGACGTTGCTTAATTTCCTAGTTTCCTCGGAGGTAATTGTACTTCCTTCAATGCATTGGAATTTGAATTTTATTTAGTGATTAATAATTTAATATGGCTGATTTATGTTTTTTAATTTATTGAATAATTGGTTTTGCTTATTTTTTCAGGTGACACCGTCTTCATGAAGTCCATTGATGCTTCTGCCCAAATCAAAAATGCCACATACCTGTGTGAGGCTATAGAGGAGGTGATAGCTGATGTGGGGGAAGAGAATGTAGTGCAAGTGGTGACAGACAATGCAGCAAATTATGTTGCTGCTGGTAGATTATTGATGGAGAGGCACCCTACTATATTTTGGACTCCATGTGCCGCCCATTGCATTGACCTCATGTTGGAGGATCTTGGGAAGCTCCCATGGATCAAAACATGTGTGGAAGCAGCAAAAAACATATGCAAACTTGTATACAACCACACATGGATGCTTAACCTTATGAGGCAATACACGGGGTTGAGGGAGTTGTCTCGTCTTGGCATCACCAGGTTTGCAACAAATTTTATCACGATGCAATCCTTGATTCGGTCAAGGGCAGCTTTGAGGTGCATGTTTACTAGTGAAGAGTGGTCTTCCTCATCCTTTTCTACAAGCACTCCAGGGATTGCTGTGGCTGATTGCATTTTTGATGATCAAGGGTTTTGGATACCAATGGACGAGATTGTGAAGGTAAAATTTAATTATTTATTATGTTCTAATTTTTAATCATATCTTACTTTTATTTGTTTATTTTCATTCACACTTATTTGTGAAACATGTTTGCACTTTGCAATTTATTGAGCCCTTGCTAGTTCTCCTACGAGTTGCAGATGGGGAGAAGCCCGCAATGGGCTACATATATGAGGGCATGGATAGGGCCAAAGAGGCCATTAGATCAGTCTATGGTGGAGTTGAGGAGAAGTATCGTCCCATTTGGGATATCATTGATAGGAGATGGCAAAACCAACTTCATAGGCCCATCCATGCAGCCGCATGCTAAATGCCTTCCACCAAGTGATCCTGCAGATAGAGAAATTTTAGTGGGCTCTCTACATCACGATAGAGTGATGTTGCCTGCTGTTACTACACAATGGGCAGAGATAGATGCCTCACTAAGGCACAATGAGACTTCTTTGCACGCCAAATGTGCAAAGATAATAGGACAACATTACTGCCAGGTAAAAATATATTTAAGGGCATAATTTTCATCTTTTATATTATAATTTATTATTAAATGTTGAACTTGAACTTGAAACTTGAAATGAGATTGATTTTGTTTCTTTTTCTCATCTCAAATAGCTGGTGGAATATGTTTGGTTCTGATACACCGAACCTGCAAAATATTGCCATTCGTATATTGAGCCAGCCATGCAGTTCATCTGGTTGTGAGCGCAATTGGAGTATGTTTGAGCACATACACTCCAAGAAGCGCAATAGATTGACAATGGAGAGGATGAATGACTTGGTATATGTTCATTGCAACCTTCGGCTCAAATACAGGAAGCTTTTTGACCATGACAAAACCCCGATCACTCTAGAGGAGGTTGATCCACAGTCTGAGTGGATCATTGAGACTACAGATGCAGTCTTTAGTGACGAGGACCTTAATTGGGTGGACCAGGCAGAGAGAGAGGCCGAGGTTGTAGCCATGGCTGAGGAGGAGGCTAGAGCACGAGGAGACATAGATGCTGTCGGTGAGAGTGGCATGGAGACTCAGACACAGGCAGAGACTATGGCTGCCGCTACAACATCATCCAAGACCTTTAGACACCTTCGTAGGAAGGATGCTGGCTCCACTATGCCATAGGGCATAGAGTCGTAGACTTATAGCTATTGTAATACTTTTGATATTTCATATTTGTATGAAACATTTGATGTCATGGATTTCATATTCCATGAGTTTTGTATACATTTGACTAATTTTATATATCTAAGTATGTTATTTCCTTCAGCGGAACTACAATGTGTACTTTATACTTATGTAATCGTTGTATACTTGTGCATGTGATCAAATTTGCTTTTATTTGTGTTGTATTCAATAAAGGGTGCTTGAAACACAAAAAAAATCTCTAAAATTTCTAGGGTTTTTCTAACTTTTTTTTTTGTTTACAGTCGGCCCAGTCCGAGTCGCTGAAGTCCCCCGCCGAGTGTCGCCGAAGTCGCCTCAAGTCTTGGCGTCCGAAGTCTCGTTATGACAAATACACCCCTACAAATATCACTAGAATCATCTTTGTGGCTGCATGTGTGCGTGAAATACAAGGTATGGTTATATACATGAATAAAAAAGTTAAAACAGCTTGTGGTTATGGGCTTCTTGTGTGAAAAAACAAACCGTGGTGCATACATCGATAAAAGATTGGAAAAAAAAAGCTATGATTGTGTATGACTTATAAAGTCAGATGTATCTGTGTTAACCGCTCAAGCTTCTCCTAACTTTTTGGTTCTGAATGTGTATGTGTGTAGAAGAGAGAAAAACAAGTTATGGATCTGCAAGCATAAACAATAAAGTTAGCACTCGGCAAATGAGAGAGCAGTGGACCTTTAGGCCAAGGGAGACAGGCAACCACACGTATGTCAAATGTATCTGTGTTGGCTGCCAGGCCTTCTCCCATCCTTGTGGCTATGTTTGTGAAAAACTTAAAAAAAAAAGATACAACTACATCAATTCCTCGGGATTGTTCCTACCATACAAGCTTTAATCGGGTAAAAATCATGATTGTCTCAATTAGTTGAGAATTGCAGCCTATGGCACTTTTTTCCCAGATAAAATCACCAATCTGTTAAAAACCGCAGTCAATGATTTTTTGGAGCTTAAAAGCATTTAAATCACGAAAAAACTGTGAAAAAATCTTGCCGCAGATTTTAACCTACCCACGCAAATTTTCACCTACCCACAAACAAACTCTCTTAGTTTTAATAGGTATTTCGCATGATGTGTTTACTAAGTAGAAATGTGAAGCATTTGCAGCAAAAATTTTCAGACCAGCTAAAAGGTATGCAGTATTTTCAGACCACGCCATGCTGTTTTATCGTCCAAAAAATGTATTGTATTGTAATGATTCATTTTCCAGACCAGCTAAAAGGTATGCAGTATTTTATAAGTTTATTGTCTTTGTTAATGTATTGAACGCTGGTACTCAATCAAAAAATGTATTTAACTTTATGATTCATAAACTTGGGAAAATAACAAGAAGACTCAGTGGGTTTGTTGGGGCTCGGGAGTAGGCTAACATTTGGATAAGAAAAACAAAAACAAAAAGACAAAAAACGAGAGAGCATGTGGTTGCATATTATTTGTGTGTGTGTATGCCTTAGAAGATGCAATATGGAATATTTTTGCTCAGATAGTTCATAATGTAGCAAAAGCTTCAAAATGAGTCAGACATAATGAAACACCTTTTTTGTGTTTTTCCAGATGTTTATAAAAAATATAATCATGAAGTTATCTTTTGTATCTATTGTATCTTCGTAGTTATGAACCAAAGTTTGTTGGACCAGGAATTCAAACTCTCTCTCCAATTTACAAAATAACAAACACAAACTGAAATACAAGATTGGATATTGTAGCATCACCATTTCATCATCTTGTATTCGTCATATCATTGTAGTACTATGTCCATTTTTTATTTTTTTCCCATACCAGCCAACCTAAGAAAGAAGCATCGTTGGTCAGATAGAAAAGCGGTCCTACTAGCCTTTATACATGGTAAACATTGACCATTTTGGCATCATTTTCTCTTTTGCTTGTTACTCAGAATCAGCACACTTCTTGGAGACCATTTCTTTAACCAATTTAAAAAACAATTACTCTTGGATTTTCTTGATAAGCACAAAACTTCTACAAGACTTTATTTAGTTTGTGTTGATAACTTATTGCATTGTTTCTGCACAATCAGATAAAAACTCATCATGGCTATTTCATGTTGAAATCTGTTAAATGTGTGCATCCAGTTATCTTAATTTTCACTGTTACATAACTGTACTATTTTGACTGTGACATAACTGTGTTTTATAAGCTTTGTTGTATTCAGTTTGATTTTACACAAATGATTTCAAAACTCTTAGCCTATTAGAGTCTCAGGCATCTGTTGGCAATTATGTCTCAGGCCTGAACCAGAAGGGGTCACAATTGAGGGCAAAGCTCTTGCTGTCATGTTAAAGAAATCTTTGCTTTTACCTTAATCCTAGGAGATTAAATCTTGTTTAAATATTATGACAAACATTTAATATTATTTATACTAAATGAAGGGTTCTGTCATAACAAAAGCTGTGGAAGGAAGGAATGTGTTAATATCCATTGATTAGAAAAAACACATAAAAGGACCATGTCTTTCATCAGAGAAAATGTGCAGAGAATCCCCATAAAAAAGAAGAAAATTAGAAAATATACAATAAAAAGGCAACTGCCAAAGAATCTAGAGCCTGGACATGTTTAGGTTTGCAAATCTAGAGTCACAGTGTCGACATTGAGAGTCCTCTTTGCAGCAGGTAAGCATTTGTAATGTCCCCTATTTGGGAATTACCCTAAATCTTACCCTAGAATCACAAATTTCATTAAAATAAGAATTGTAATATAGCTAGAGATATAACTTACCAATTAAATGTCTATTGACGAGATAAATCCCGATTTAGGTCCTGCAATCATATCAGACAATCTTGCATATGTATATACAATTCATAAATCTGATTATTTCTATTAGGGTTAATAATCACACATATAAGTACAAATAGGTAAAATCATCACAACTCATTAGATAAGCTACATTACATCTATAATTATTTTTAGTATTCAATCACAATAGATTTAAATGAGGGTGTATGATAGGTTGGCCCAAAAGAAAACCCTGCACTAAGCCCAAGAGTGGACACTCACCCTCTTGGCCACAAGTGGCAGGCACATTGGACATCCAGCATGTGGTGGTCTACCTAGTGGGGTGCTTGTATCTGCCCTCCCTATTCACATCTTCTTATTCATCCTCTTATGACTTGTGATTTCTCCAACAATCAACCATTGTAGAGGTTGGAAAGGAAATCACAATATGGAGCCCGGAAACCCTTCTATCTAAGCCCAAGAGCAGACACTCACCCTCTTGGCCACAAGTGGCAGGCACATTGGACATCCAGCATGTGGTGGTCTACTTAGATGGTGATCTCATATTTGTTCCCCTTCCTTGCATTTCCTCTTCTTCTCCACATGATTGCTTGCCCGGTTATAGATAGATTAATGATTTAAAATATGCATTTCACATTATCACACCACAATTATTGATTCTGTTATTCATACTCATAATAAATAATCATAATTACTTATAAGACTCAATAACTGCTGCAAACATCATTATTGCATAATCGTACATAATATATATTTATTTCAAAAAGAGGGGAGAGGGGCCCATAGTGGAGCACCTTAACTTCGCGTTTCTCAAAATCTTACGTGGAAATTTCAAATCACTCCCAATTCTGTACAACAGTTTATTTGGCAACTCATGTGCTTCTATATTTCGTTTTAGGGCCACATCATCAAATATGACGCCACATCAGCATGCTTTTTGTTGAGGCATCCAAAAAGGCCCAAAAAACAAGTGAGACCGATAGTGGTGCACTAAGTCATGTTTTATTGGTGCGCTGATGTGGCATCACATGATTTGTCACTTTGCGTACTTTATGGATAAAAAATGTTTTACAATTGGATATTAAAGTGCTCAACTATGGAGCCCACTGAGGACTACTTCTATCCCCGCTATTGGACCCTGCTCCATTATGAGCCCCTCTCCCCTATATATTATATACTTATTTTAATTAATATCAATCTTCCCATAATTATTTTATATGAACTTTTATATATATATATTCCATCTGCTGATTATATATGCTGTTATTTTGAAGGCAGATTTAATTATATTTGCTGATCTCTCCATATCAGACTAGATCTGCTTATGTATATCATTTATCTTTTTTTATTCCCCCCTATTCATTCATTTTCTTTTTACTTTTATATTCTCCTTATGCCTTTCCATCACGAGAGGCATCCTTTAGAATAGTCAACCCTTCATAAGGTCATGACATTTTGTTAGGAGCCTGTTATGCTGATCGCTGCTTTACTGCCTTTTAATTGATCAATGTTGATTCGCTGGCCATTTTGGGAATCGCTTCTTTTTGAATGAAACTTAAACCTTTTAAAAACTCTAATCGGTGCCCTTGGAATTTATTCATTGCTGTCCTTCGAATAATAATAATTATTATATGATTTGTGAATGGATCGCTGCTCCAGTATATTATTATATATTTTCTTTAATATATTTATTTGTATATTAGTTTTAATATATATATTTTTTAACATTTATAATATTATATTATGATAATTATAATTATAATAATATTAAATTATTAATATTTGTATTTATATTTTTAATATGTATTTTGTCATTTATTTTATTTATTTATTTATTTGCATTACAATGCTTAATTATTTTTATATTTTGGTGTTCTATTTCAAGGACATGACAGCATTGGAAAAGGAAAGAAAACATTGAAAGTGCCTATATTGCCTCCTTTCATTCAAAATTCAGTGAATGTTGTCACTGAGTAATTAATTGAAAAGGAGAAAACTTATCTACAGGACTTTACTTAGTTTGTGTTTATAACTTTATTGCATTGTTGCTGCAAAATCAGATAGAAACTCATCACGGCTAATTCATGTTGAAATCTGTTAAATATGTGCATCCAGTTGCCTTAATATGGCTACTACATAACTGTACTATTTCAGAAGGACTGATTTGTTTAATTCTGGCTTACTGATAGTGGTTACTTGTTAATGAACAATGCAAAAATACAACAGATCTTTGTTACAGGTCAACATTATCTTAATCCATTTAGTTCGTGTTACTATATTTGTTTTCATGCCCATGTGTTAATAATGATCTCCATTATGTTGATCTATCCACTTGCATAATTAAAATGTAATTTTTTTACCAGTGGATTACAGACATATCTCAAATGTAGCAACTATTTCTATGCCACTATTGTCACCAATCTCAGTTGGAAAATTGTACTACATATAATTGTTTACACTCAATCAATGTATTCAATAACAACTGACCATTAAATCGCTATTCAGCTATCCCTACTTTACCAAAGACTAGTAATCTGATTCCCAATGGTGACTCACAACTTAGCCGTATGTAGGATGGTCGTTGAGGGTTTGTGGGCCTGCTATTACCAAACTTACCTTGGTAGATAAGTGATGCAAGATGTGGCGGTACTAAGCAAGACTGATCTAGTATCTTCTCTGGACCGTCCTTGTGGAAATGGGGGACCATGTGGTAAACTAACCTAAGTCCTAATCACTAGGACCTGCTGTGTATGGCACACCAGTACTCCAGCCGCCGACTAGATGCACAAGGAATGGCGTTGATCATAGACATCTTAGGCAGTGTAGCAATAATCAACAACCTGGTGATAGAAGAACATTGACAATACTCCACACCAACCTGGGAAACACCAATCCAGTTCAGTTAAACTGCTACAACCTAGTAAGGAATGGAACTCAACCAGAGGAAACGGTTTGCGTCCTAACCTCTAATGCTGCGAACAAGGGGTTTTGTCCTCAAATGCACAAATTTGCAGGAACTCAAAGAGCAAATGAAAATGATATATCGATGCCTCCTAATGACAAATAGGTTGATAGATATACTCCTTCATGGAATATGGCCCATGGGCCAATTTGGCTCCCAGATTTGAATTCATTTTATTTTTATTTATTTATTTTTAAATTTTCTTTTATTTTATTAGTATATTATATATAGTTAGTGTTAAACACTTTAAATTGAGGCACTGTAGTGTTAAGGCCGACTTGAAAGAGGGGACATGACACATGGAACCAAATTTAAAACTGATATTAGATGATATTGCAAAGTTTAAAGATGTAACTTAGTATAGGTAGCTCATTCGAAGTTTGATCTATATAACCACAAACAAGACATTTCTTTTGATATAGGTGTTCTCTCTAGATTCATTCAACAACCGAGTGAAAATCACTGGGTAGCAGCAAAGAGGGTTCTCTGATATCTGGAGGGAAAGAATTTTGGGCTCAAATACTCCAAGGCAGTAGATTTCAAACTAGTCAAATATTAAATTCGGACTATTTAGGTGATATTGAAGATGGGAAATGTACTTCAAGTTTCTTGATGAATATAGGATCATCAAGCATCACTTGGAAGTCAAAGATGCAGTCAATGCCAGTTCTTTCTTCGAAAGAAGTAGAATATATGACAGCTTTAGAAGCAACCAAAGAAATATTGTGTCTCAGAGGGGTTCTTGATGATTTGCAAGAAAAACAGGTTTCATCAACCTTACTCATGATTGACAACACTTCTACCTTTAAGATGGCAAGAAACCCAATTTTCATGACCAAACCAAGCACATCAATATCAAATTCCGTTTGATTCAGCATTATGTGAAAGATGGCAGTGTCAAATTGATCGATTGTCCAACTGCAGATCAACCAATGAATATCCTAACAAAAGCACTTGGAAGAGTAAAATTTGAAAAATTAAGAAGCATGCCTGATCTCATTATAATCCCTGCAGATTAAGGGAGATGTAATATTATGTATATAATCCTAGCCCCTAGGGTAAAATAAACAAATGTAATATACATGTTATTACAAATATGTTTATTTTGTTGAAACTAAACAGTAATTCTGAAGATGAACTGAACAGCCATCCTAGAGATGAACTAAATGATCATGTTGTGTTGTTAAATTAATAAATACGTACTCAAACACATTTGGTAATAAATACAATTTTTGCATTTGCACTTCATTTCATTTCCATTTTCATTTGTATATTCAGTCCATTCCTGGCCTGATAACAAGTAGCAGGGAGACAGGTCCTTTAAACTTGAGAGCTATATGCCCACCTAGCACACATAGGGTGAATAAATCAGTAGAACTGGTATCCACTCAGCGAACTTGGTAATAACCTTGATCTGCCTGGGGTATCAACCTTAATTGAACAAATGGAGAACTGAAATTGCCAGACTTGCATATGATCTGGCATTCCAGAACATCTGAATGAGAGCGGAAGCTCTCTTCCCTTTCATTCTTAATATGAATTTTCCGAAATTTACAGTTACCTTTGACCTAAACTTTTGCCTTGAGTTGCAATCAAAAGTTCCCTTTGCTCACGGGTTTGACAATCTCATTGCCTTGATAAATGTCTTTGATAGAGCAAAAACAGAACAAGACAAAGTGTTGAAATTGCCAGACTTGCATATGATCTGGCATTCCAGAACATCTGAATGAGAGCGGAAGCTCTCTTCCCTTTCATTCTTAATATGAATTTTCCGAAATTTACAGTTACCTTTGACCTAAACTTTTGCCTTGAGTTGCAATCAAAAGTTCCCTTTGCTCACGGGTTTGACAATCTCATTGCCTTGATAAATGTCTTTGATAGAGCAAAAACAGAACAAGACAAAGTGTCAAAATTTTCTCTCTGCCAGAAAGCTTACAACTGTAAACATCATGGAATATACAAGAAAGCATGACACCTGCATCCTGTCTACATCCCCCGCTTTGGTATCACATCTGTTTCACACTGGTATGTGAAGCTATTGGTGAGAGAATCCAACACTATGAAGAAAGGCTGACAGATTTTCTGAATGCTCAAAAACTTGCAGAAAACCATGCTGAAAAATCCTAAAAAACCAGACTGAAAATTCACCCAAAAAATAGTCACAATAAGCCAAAAAGTCACAATGCCTCCTACAATTATAGAAGTTCCTCCCTCAGTATACATATCTAGGCAGTGATTTGAATGTAATACAAATTTCAATGAACCAAGTTCATTCAAAAAGCATAATTTGCTACAAGCATAGCTAGATCAAATTCAACACCTGAAATTCACAATTATCTTTTTCATTGTACCAAGTTTCAATATCTCTCAGTCAAAAGTTTGATATTATAATATAAATAATATTCTAGGGTGTTCATGTTGGTTCCCTCCTTTCAACCTTTCAAGATTAAAATTATGCGTGCACAGCCCATTGTTGTATGTAGTAATGTACTATTAACGCATGCACAAACAAGCATTTGCTTCATACTCTATAGACTGGAAATGCATCCCAATAAAAGCTCAGTGCACCAAAATTTAAGCATTTCCTAATTGTTTACAGTTTGAAGAGGCTCCTAATAGAATTTTCTCTAGAGGAATTCTTTTATGCTTTTGGTTTTTGCCTTATATCTTGTAACTCAAAAAAACGAAAGGAAAAGAAAAGGCAACCCCAATACTTGCTGCAATCTGAATCCCTGAACCAATAAATCCAAACCAAACCAATTTCAATAGAGTTCAAAGGTGGCAGCAACGTGAGATCTGCTGCCAAATCCCAAACATTGTATGTTTTGGCTTTTTGCTTCTTCTATAAAACCAATGATTAAAGTCAAACTGAAGTAACTGGAAAATAAGCTTATTTCATAATGAAACCAATTCTTGATTAAAAACTAAGTGATGCTACTAAATCAGCCAGGAATTAAAATTTAACATAGAAAAGAACAGAAAAAATGCTAAGCCAAGCTCAATATGCACGTTGGGGCCATTAGTGTGTATACAGTCTTCTGATTTAACCCTACACTTAAAAAAACCTTTGCTTCGCACATAATAAATCCAAAGTAGTTGCAAATATCAACTCGATTAAGTGAAAAGATACCAAATATGCAACGAAGTAAAAGTGGAAAAAAACCCCACAAAATCATATATTTTCAAGTTTAACAAGCAGTTTGATATAAAATAAGCGTTGACTACAATCCAAAAAAACTGCAGACATGAAATCCACCACTGAACCTCAATTAATTACAGGCAATTTTTCATTTGGAAGCATCGCTCAAATAATTTCTCTACCCGTAAAACTTTGAAATCAGGCATTACGATATATGGGTATCTTCACCTATCTGATTGGCATGAATCATTTGTCTAGACAAATTCTTCCAACATTTTTTTTTAAATTGCATCAAACATCCTACAATAGAAAAAGCATAACAGGAACAAAATTTATTTAGTAACCATAAAATCCTAATTTCTTGCCAAGACCAAATTGCCAAATCTAGCACAACCTGAATAACTCTAAAAAGTTACAACAGAAGTATACCAGGACAATGCAAAAGCTGAGCACAATATGCAAGCTGGGGCCACTAATCCATTATGATTATCAACTCATTCCATCAATACAAACTTTATAAAAAACACAATGATCACAAAGAAGTGGGAACGGACTGCATTTTAATGTTAAGAGGCATTGCCCTAAAGAACGATTTGGTACACAACCAATTTTGTACACAAATTGAAACCACTGCCAAAATCAAATCTCTCAATTAATCCCATATATTCTATGATTTTGTATTTGCATTAAAACAAACATCCTTCTCCCTGAAGATGGGTCCAGCAGAGAGACCCGCAATGTTGGAATATAGTCAAATTAGGCAGTTTATCCCAACAGAATATAACAAAACAGCCTAAAATTGAAATTGAAAAAGAAAATAACTTAGTTTTTAACCCTACAACCCCAAGGTTAGCTGCAAGTGAGTGACCACACCTACCAAGACCTGCTTCCTTTTACAAACCTTACATAAAGAAATAGGCCATAACGATGCCAAGCCAAGTTCAATAGCCATATTATGAGCCGAGTTTTTTATGTAATTCACTAATATGAACCTTACCTACACCTGAAACAACCCACCTTTTCTCCACATCTCCCAAACTCGAAATAGTTGGCAGCAAGAACACAGTTCACCAAAAATATCGTACACTTAAGCAAGAACAAAGGTAGAAAATTTTAAAATTTCATAGGCACAATCCTAGCCAATGATTCGACACAAAATCGCTGTACACTAGGATCCAGAAGAACCGTCAGGACGAAAATCCCCATTATATGATGTTTTACTGAGATTCAACTACATAATTTTGAGTCAAATCTTTATTGACCCGTATTTCATGAGTACATCTCTCATGAACATGAAAATCCCCAGTTTTTCTATAACTATCAACCTCTAAAAAATGGTGTACCTGAAAAGAAAGCCTCCTCAAGCGTGAAATTGGAATATGAGATCGAACTTGCGTTGCCGGTCCTGAGGTTTTAACCCCTGTTCTCGCGCCCACGACCTATTAAAACAATAAAGAGCAACTGGGGCGCCTGGGGAGCGCGTGCGTTTCCTCCGCTTGTTTTGTAGAGCGCAAACCTCCTCCATCGTCTCCTGCAGCCTCTCCACTTCCTCGTCCTCCACCGTTGCAGGCATCTGCTGGTCGCCTTCTTCATCTTCTGCCATTGCCTGCTCTTCACTACCTCTTGAATACGTACTAATATTACTGTTTTCGCTGAGCGCCACCTGCTGCTCTTGTTGTTGCAGAAAATTCTGAATGCTTTGCTGCGTATCTCTAAGAGAGGCGTAGATTGCAGAGATTTCCTGTTGGTTTGCTGCAGAGGGCAGATATTTTGTCAATTGGGTTGCTCGTTCTAAGGATTTCGAGAGGAATATCAGAGATTCGGCCATTGTAGATCCTCAAAAATGTAAAAACAATAAATTTTGTTAAAACTATCTACAATTCATTCTTTCTTTTTTTTTTGAGCCACTGAATGACACGACACATACAAGTTGTTTTCCTATTTCTAAGTAACAAAGATCATTCGAGCGGAAGGAATATTGCCAAGGGTGTGACCAAATTTAGCCACGAACAACGAGTTTAATTTGAAAGATTGTTCGGAGCTTTCGCTTCAACTTAATAGATACATGTAATTTTTTACCTAGCTCATAGTAGGGCACCTTAATTTTGGAGGTCCACGTGGATCAAAAATTCGAAAAAAATTATTTACTTTCTGCCAATTTTTTTTGTTTTTAATTTCAAGCACCTCATCCCCTGTCATGCATCGATTCGTCCATGGTGTTCCTTACTGACCAATTTTGGCCTCTGCCCGATGGTGGGGCCCATCCACCTTCTTCGTCAGCGCAAAAAAAAACTGTGTTGGATCAGATGGATGCGTGGCTTCCGACCACTTCGCCACCCCAAACAACCAGTTGAGAGCATTAATCGCTTGTCACCACCTTCATTACCTCCACTAAGCAACTTGCCTTACACGTCCCTTCGCAATTACTCGGCCTGACAAGATTCATTCAATACTCCAAATTCTCACATCCCACTCATTGCCATTCCCTTTGTTTGTGTTTATTCCGAAGAGTTCATTTGGTTACGCACCCATATTCGTTTAGCTCTCCACACTTCATCGTTCAGCTCTACACACTTCATTATTCGGCTCTGCACTCTCAAAAGCTCCCTTCCTCTTTCGGGTGAGGTTTTTAACCTTACTCGACCAGTACCATTGTCTCTCATTTCGACAGTATTCTGCCATGCACTTATATCATTATGTTATTTGTCGCACAAACTTTCATTGTGCAAATTTATCTTTGAAAAAGATTGATACTATGAAATATGGGGAGGGTTTTACTAGTTTTCATTGTGTCCATAGTCGCCCATGCACTTGTAATCTTATGTTCTTCATTGCACGGCATTTTACTTTGCATTTTGCTTTTAATATTTGCTTTCTACTATGAAATATGAAAACCGTTTCATTTTTTTGATGTCAAATATGATAAGGGTTTAACTGAATTTTCATTTTTATTTCATTGTTACAATGAAATATGGAAAAGATTTGATTGGTTCTCACTTCAACGGTTTTTTTCCATGCACTTCTATTCGTGTGTTCATCATTGCACAAATTTTAACTTTGCAATTTGCTTTTAATATTCATTTGTTATTCTGAAATATGAAAATGGTTTCACTAGTTTTCATTTCAAAGATATTATGCCATCCACTTGTATTATTGTGTTCTTTGTTGCACAATAATTCACACTACAAATTTTTTTTAATATTTTACGGTTACTACGAAACATAGGAAGGGTTTGATTGTTTCTCAGTTCGAGGGTTTTCTACCATGCACTTCTATTCGTGTGTTCATCATTGCACAAACTTTAACTTTGCAATTTGTTTTTAATATTTGTTTGTTATTCTAAAATATGAATACGGTTTCACTAGTTTTCATTTCGTAGATATTTTTCCATGCAATTGTATTATTATGTTCTTCATTGCACAATAATTCACTCTACAATTTGCTTTTTATATTTGATTGTTACTACGAAATATGGAAAGGGTTTGATTGGTTCTCATATAAAGGATTTTCTGCCATGCACTTCTATTTGTGTGTTTGTCATTGCACAAACTTTAACTCTACAATTTGCTTTTAATATTTATTTGTTATTCAAAGATATGAAAATGGCTTCATTGGTTTTCATTTTGAATATATTTTTCCATGCAATTGTATTATTTTGTTCTTCATTGCACAATAATTCACTCTGCAAATTATTTTTTATATTTGATTGTTACTACAAAATATGGAAAGGATTTTATTGGTACTCATTTCGAGGGTTTTTTGCCATGCACTTCTATTTGTGTGTTCATCATTGCACAAACTTTAATTATGCAATTTTTCTTTAATATTTGTTTGTTATTCCAAAATATGAAAATGGTTTCACTAGTTTTCATTTCAAAGATATTTTACCATGCAATTGTATTATTATGTTGTTTGTTGCACAATAATTCCCTTCCTAAGTAATTCACCCTTCTCCTAGTACCTAGTCCAAGGTATGACTCTTTCCCAACCCTTAACAATTCAAATTTTCCACCTATTTTTTGTTGTCTTCCTACCAAATCACTAGAGAGGCCTAGAAAATCCACATGTGCACTAAAAAAGGTCTAGATGTGCCACAAAGGTACATCTAGAAACAGTGATATGCATTGAAAGAATTCCAATATGTTCAAGATATACACGATCTACAATGGATGTTTTGATCCATGGAGATCATGTATATCTTGAACAGATAAGACTTATATGTATGTATATCACTGTTCATCTTATTACAAAAGAAGGGCTCATTCCTATTAACTTAAGACTCCTTTCAATGTATATCACTTGCATATAAGTAGAGACGAAGTGTTGCACAATAATTCACTCTACAATTTTCTTTTTATATTTCATTCTTACTACGAAATATGAATAGGGTTTGACTGGTTCTCCTTTAGATGGTTTTCTGCCATGCACTTCTATTTGTGTGTTCATCATTGCACAAACATTCACACTGCAAATTGTTTTTTATATTTGTTTGTTATTTTGATATATGAAAATGGTTTCATTGGTTTTCATTTCAAAGATATTTTGTCATGCAATTGTATTATTTTGTTCTATATATATATATATATATATATATATATATATATATATAGTTTCTTTAAATGTTTTCTTCGTTTCAATTTTATACAAGTGTTGGTATATTCAGCTGACACTTGTAAATTTGTGTCTTGGATGGTGTACAATTTCAATTCATGTTTGGCTCACCCCATTCTCCCTTCAATGGCTTGGTGATGGTGAATTGTACTTCAAAGGTATACAGTTTACTTAGTATACTTTCTCTCATAAGGTAAACACTACTACAAGTCTTTGATTGATGCCTCCTTTCATTTCTTAATGCAAGATTGAGTTGGAGAAATTCACCATATCATTACCCATCTCAATTTCATAGAGGTGAGGTTTCTAACCTCACTAAGGTTGTACCATTGTCTCTTGTTAGTTGTTGTTTCTTTCTTTGTATTATTTATTTGATTTGTTATGGGTGTGTTATGTTATGTAAGTTGAAGGTTATGTTTTTTTGTCACTGATTTTGAACAGAATATTTATAGTGTTTTTGTGGTTATCCATAGTTTGAAGGTTCTCTTTCATTCTAGGTGCATCCACAATGTGCTTGATGATGTATATGGCCTATCTATGGTGTTTATGAACACTTTCAATAGTTGTGTTCATAAAAACGGTCACTTTGTCAAAGAAAAGTATGGTTCTCTTCATGCATCACTATGACTTTAATGGGTTTAATCTTTTCATTTAATTTATATCTATACCTATATATCTATATAACTTTCAATCTATCTATCAATATATGTATCTATATATTTGTATATATGTGTATACATATATATATACATATATATACATGTATATATATACATATATATATATATATGTATAGTATATATATAAAATGCATGTATATATATATGTATGTATGTATGTATATATATATGTATGTATGTATGTATATATATATATATATATGTATGTATATGTATTGGCATAGACATATATGTACATAATGCATGCATATATATATGTATGTATGTATGTACATATTGACATAGACATACATGTACATACATATGCACAAAGATATATATGTACATACATATTGACATAGACATAGATGTAGATATATATGTACATATGTATGCACATACATATGTGTGTGCATATGTATACATATATGCACTACACAATTGTGAAATACATAACTGCCAAATGAATTATTGTGCAATGAATAACAAAATAATGCAATTGCATGGCAAAATATCCTAGAAATGAAAACCAATGAAACCATTTTCATATTTCGTAATAACAAATAAATATTGAAAGAAAATTGTAGAGTTAAAGTTTGTGCAATGACGAACACAATAATAGGGGAGAGCATCCCATAGTGGAGTAGCCTACCTTAGCAGGTCCACATGAACCAGAATTAAAAATAAATTTTCCTACCACATTATTTATGGGACGTGCTATAGTCCAATTGGTCCAACTTGTGCATGACTTGCTCATTTCAATGTCTAACCATTTTCCATTAAATGGCCTCTTTCATTATGTAAGTAATATGTGTGTGTGTGAAGGGTAGAGATGAATGTGAGGTATGTTTGGATGGATGAGTACAACAATGTAATGGGAATAAAGGAAAACTATAGTATGAAGTTACTTTAATGGGAATAAAGGAAAACTATAGTATGAAGTTACTATAGTTTTCCTTTATTCCCATTACATTGTTGTACTCATCCATCCGAACATACCTCACATTCATCTCTACCCTTCACTCCATCAACCTCCCTTGGCATGCCTCCATAGTAATACCCTCATAATCAACTATAATTATGTTTTGAGTGTTAACCAATATAATCTAATTAGTATTTACTAAATTCAATCATATAATTTTTTGACATTACAAACATCTACGATAAATCTAATGTGGTTTTTCGTTTACAAAAATAGAATGAACTCTTATAATTGATAAAAATTATACATGTTTTTTTAAGATTCGAACCCACAGAAATAATATTGAGATAAGACATGGAAACATGTTAAATTTTGTAGAGGTAGAGACTAATGTTAACATGTGCTTTGTGGGTGGTAATATTTTGTTGTTATATTGTTGTGTGAGATTATTGTACTTTATTTATAGACTTTATCAAGCTAATAGCCTTGTACATGTATTTTCTGAAATATTGTATAAGATTGAGTTCCTTGGAATGTTATATCTTATAATTAATTATCTTTGAATCTAGGACAAGATTATATATGTTGGAATTTTCAATGTGGCAAATTAGGTATTATAAACATAATAATTGTTGTAAACAAAATTGAATCAAATTTCAATCCTTGTTGAATTTAGGCATATCTAGTAGACCTTTTGAGTGATTATATGAAATGTCTTCTTATGCAGTTTCAAATGTTAGATTATCAGCATAGAATGTATTTTCTAAAATATTGTATAAGATTGAGTTCCTTGGAATGTTATATCTTATATTTAATTATCTTTCAATATACGATAAGATTATATATGTTGGAATTGTCAATGTGGCAAGTTAGGTATTATAAACATAATAATTATTGTAAACAAGATTGAATCGGATTTCAATAATTGTTGAATTTAGACATATCTAATAGACCTTTTGAGTGACTATATGAAATGTCTTCTTATGCAGTTTCAAATGTAAGATTATTAGCATAAACTGTATTTTCTAAAATAATGTAGAAGATTGAGTTCTTGGGAATGTTATATCTTATATTTAATTATCTTTGAATCTAGGACAAGAATATATATGTTGGAATTGCCAATGTGGCAAGTTAGGTATCATAAACATAATAATTGTTGTAAACAAAATTGAATCATATTTCAATCCTTGTTGAATTTAGACATGTCTAGTAGACCTTTTGAGTGACAATATGAAACATCTTCTTATACAATTTCAAATGTTAGATTATTAGCATAGAATGTATTTTCTAAAATGTAGATTATATGACAATCACAAAAAGGAAATCACATAGTATGGGTCTAGTAGTCATCAATGGGCTCCATAGTCGAGCCCCTTAATATCCAAGTGTAAATCATTTTTTATCCATGAAGTAAACAAAATCAATCGAATCATTGTACCAAAAAAAAAAGTTTAACCGACTTATACACATCATGAACAAGTTGGTCCTATTAAACTAAAAAAATTGGTAGGCATTAAGAATTGAACTCAAAGCAACTGATCAATTGCAGCTAGAGTAGGTTGGATGTAACAATCACAATTTATGCAACAAACTTGCATTGAATTTCATATACACTACAAGTTGACTAACATTTACATTGCATACATAAAATTGCAGTGGGTCACAAAATAACATTGTATAACAATCACATTGTATAGAACATAATGCCATTCACATTGATAAACAGTTTTAGTTCAAACCCCAAAATGATAGAGTTGTAGCACACTAACCTTGGTAGTCCCAACTACAAACATGATCTTACAGTGCACAACCAAAACAAACCAAAATATGGTGGACTTGTAGAGTTGGTCCCTCCTAGCATTAGTTAAACGCACCAAGAAAAGAATCTAGAGACGTGTTCTCGTCTCCTACTGCTGCATTTTGACTTGTTATTAAATGATTTGCATTTGTATTTGTAAATTGTGTGCAGCTTACATGTGATGGGGTTATTGGTGAACAAGTCAATCCAATTGAAAATGGAGTGCAAATTACTTGAGATGGGTTGGGACTCAAACACACATTACTTGCAACAAAGTGAGGGATGTTATTGTTCATTATTTCCTAAAAGAAACTATGATTTTCAGATAAGGGGGTTGTAGGACTGCTCAATCATCTATTTAGCAACAATTCTCTATGGGAAACCTTAATGTCTCTTTCCTTCCTATCTTGTTCTTTTTGAACCCTCTCTTGCTCCTTCTTCTGCTCTCTCTCCTTTCTTTGCAACTATTTGAGTTGCTCTCTTTCCTTGCATTGGATTTCCTTGTCAATTTTCCTTTATTCCTTCAACTCCAAGGCCAAAATCTATGATGCCTTTTCCTCCTCATTTTGTTGCTTCTTTCTTCTTTTTATTTCCTCTATTTCTTGTTTCCTTTACTCCTGTTGCATTAGGAGAGTCATGTAATCGTCAGTTGTCAACAATTGAGACTATCAACTCACTCAAATATCTCCATTAGTAGACTTTCTCATTCTTGCATTGACATTGTGAACTGGAAGCTTTAGGAATTTATTGATTCTCAAACCAGTTTGGGATTCAATTGTTTTGGTGATTTGGGAGTCAATGAACTCCTCTTGCTCTGCTAAACCTTGACTTTCATGGCTGCCATCTACATAGTAATGTACTATTTCATTTGGAGGTGTGGCAGTTGGAGATGGGAATGTAAAACTCCCCATCTCTTCTTCGCAATGTAAGTCAAGAATGAGACCGTTGGTAAATTGCTCAAGTTGGCTATCAACCATGTCATGAAATTGCTTATCTGCACCTTCCTACACTTGACTTTCCATTGCACTCTACAATGTCTATGCAACTTCATATGTTGAAACAATAACTCTCGAAAGACTAAGGATATTGTACACTACAAAAGCATCCTTTGTGACATCGATCTGATATGTCTCGCTCAAACACATGTCATTTGCCAGGGCATCGGGATTGAGGGGCCATATCCCCATCCTTTTAAAACCATATTTTATGTTTGATGGTGATATGTTTTAAGGATCTATGACATTTGCTTCAAATGCTTACATTAACAATTACAAACCAAAAGTGCTTAATTATAATTAAACACACAAACGGAATTTAAATAACGAAATTACAAAGTAATTAAAGAAAGAACATAATGAGAGATAAAGAGAGTGCAAACAAAGATTGATAACGGAGTTCGTCGTTTAGAACGACTACATCTTCAGGCCCCTCTCCAATTGAGTGGAACGATCCAATTATTCCTCCAAACATTCGGTTACATTCAATGGCAGAACCTCCCCTTGGTTTACAAAGAAATTTACAAATGCACTTCCAAAGTGCGTGGAAACAAGCTTCTCCAAAAGCACGGAAATACAAAAATTCCTCCAAGGAAAACAATCTCTCACACTTGCAAAATTCTTCCAAAATCACTTGACTTCTCTCACCTTTTTCACCTCCTTTTATAGCCCAAAATTACCAAAATTGGTGTAAAACCAATTAACTACCCAATCTTCCTTACATAGTGCAAATTTTCAAAAATATCCCCCTTTTCACAACTCCCGGAAGGATAATATTCCTCAAGATATATTTTTTTCAATTGAATGGCTCTAAGGGGTCTATTCCCTATTAAATTGGGATAATCAATTATATAAAGTTTTACAGATAAAATTTTCCTCTTTAGATTAGGAATAATATTCCTAATATTTTTGAAAAGGGATATAAGATTTTCCATGAATAAATCATAACCTTATTTTGAGGCATTTTGTGGGCAAAAATTTATTAAGTTTAGAGAGAATGGGGGTGGTGGTCCCACCACATTCCCCTCCTCTTTATCTCCTCCTAAAAGAGGGGGATGCGTTCCCCTTCAAAGGTGGGTTGCCCCCCATACCATGGGTGGCGCCCCACTTAATGTGGGCTGCCCCTTATGGATGGGTGGGGCCCATCTTAAT
>VDFB02387773.1:0-19089 GCA_007258455.2 Sequoia sempervirens | reverse complement strand
CCAACTCAATTTTGACCCCAAAATGACCTAAAGATGTGAAACCCTAATTTCAGTATTCGGCCAAATTTTTTCGTTTTAAGCTCGCAAACGGGGGCGTCCCCCGGAAAGCAGATAGCGGAAAAGAAGCAGAATGGGAGAGAAAGACAATAACCAAAGCCAAAAGACCAGAATGGAGCAAAAATTTATGGGTCCCCATTTTGAATGGGGCGATGTGTGAAAAGGTCACAACAGGTCCCCATCTTGAATGGGGCAATGTGTGAAAAGGTCACAACACGTCAATATCATAGATCTCATTTAATGTGTATGTTGTTGCTAAAGCATCCTTCAATAGAACTCATAAGGCAACAAACAACGGAGCACTTGAAGAGGAATTTGATAGTCAGTTGGATGGTACTAACAACCGCTAGTATTAAAGACCATGAATCTAAAGGAGAAATCTCTTAAAGATCAAAATGTAGTGAATCTAAAAGTTATGAAAGTCACCATCGAATGAGAATGCTTGGACAATGTGTTGTCACTAGCCTTTCATTCTTCATCACAGGGAATTGTTGCAGTCCTTGGTGAATCTGCTTAGTATGGAAAATCAAGTATGAAAAATTGGTTTAATTAGGGGGGTAGATGTGAAATTTCAATCCACTTGGAATTTTTGAAGTCCAAACAGCTCAAGAAGAGTGGCAACATCTATACGTGTGAGCATTTAATTACCATAGAAAAGCATTTTATCAGCAATTATGTCACACATCAAAAAAGGTTCATTTCTCTTTGCTCCCCATATCTCAAACAAATAGTACCATTATGCTTATAATAGTTATCCATTGTCAAATCAACTCTTGAAGACAATTCCAATTATTAAGTTCTATGGTACAGCATAAATTTAAATCATATACCATTTTATTGTCAGTTTGTCAACTTAACTATGTGTTTATATTAGGACCTTTGTTGACATTTCCTTATTATGCAAAGTTTTCTACTTTCTGTTGAACAGTGAACTAATTTTGCATTTTCTATGCTTTCAACTTGAGAATATAAAGGATGACAAATAACATTTGTGCAGCTTTCTCAAATTCTCTTGCACTGCTGATCAGGATATGATGATTGTGCATAGCATATCAAACCACATGTATAATTCTTCATATTCTAGGATGAATCTAAACAGCTATAGTCTGATTAAAGATTTCTATCAGCAACACCTCATGTAGTATTTGTTTAGTAACAGAATATCCAAGCATGAATAAGCGTCAGCCCACTCAAGGACATGATTTGAAAAAAAATTCCCACATAATTCTACCAAATGTTAAAGTGACAGATAATAAGGAAATGTCAATATATGATCATATATTTTTTATGACAACTAAAGAAAGTCTATAAAGTTTTGACAGAAAACTATTTAAGCAGCTTAAGAGCAAGCTTCTGAATCCTGTGAATCCTTTGCCAACACTGTTTTTATATAAGATTCATTTTGCATACATCATATTGTACTGTATGTATCACTGTTAAGGAAACCTTCTAAGGTTTGTCAGCTAGCTATTTAAGAAATTTAAGTTTCATTATTCAGGATTTTCTAATTAGGTCGAAGGTCCTTAGGAGATTATTCATTTCAATATACATTGATGTTCTTCAAAGACATATACCATGCCAGTTTAAATTGAAGAGGGGAAGATTGAACTGACCTGGCAATCTCAAGTGCAAATCTCACTGCCTTTGCAGGTTGTAAACGCCCTTTCTTTTTGAGGTAACTGCTCAAGTCTCCCTGTAAACAATCTAAAAATTCAGAACATAATATATAGGCAAAGAACAGCTTTATGCAGAGCTACCACACAATAGAGAAGCGCTTTGTTTCTGTCATATAAACACAATTAAAACAGCTAGCAGGAATAACCACACAGTCATAGAGAACAATTTGCATGAAACAAAACAGTGACCCTCACTAATTGGTTGTGCAACTCCTTTGTGCTATGTGCATCCCAAACAAAAATAAATGACATCGATATGATTCAAACAGAACAGATTGGCCAACACTTATGCCAGTTTTGGAAATTAGTCAAATAACTTATTGAGGTCTATAAAACACCAAAAGACTTTGGAAGATCGGTGTAAAGATGTGATCAATAGTTAGGTAGTCTCTCCAAATGTACTCAAGTGCCTTGAAAGTTGCATGTCTCACACCATGGCATAAAGTTTGGCATACAAATGCTGAATTGTAATGGTTGTGTAGTTGTCAAGATTGGAGACATCTTCAAATTTATGAATAAGATGAATTATGTGTTGGTACCATGACCAAGGAAAAATTGAACAAATTGCCTCATTCCATTTTTTTGCCAAAGGGAAGTTAAGGGCTTCCACACCATATTTGAGGAACTCAACTTTGAGGCCTTGACAATCTATTGTTTTTGCTGGTACACAACTTCAAAATAGCCCTCTTGATGGTACAATTAAAGAAAACAATAGAGAATGACAATGGAGAGGAAATAATGACATCAGGTTGGTTGAGTACAACATAGAGAGAACTAGCATATGGAATCCATGCCTCAGGTTTGATGTTGGATGCAGTTGTCTTTTGCGAGAGGAGTGCACCAAAAGGCCTTCGGGGAGTGGTGGAGATCAGCGAGGAGAGCAAGTCATCTAAATGCAAGAAACTCTCATTTCTTGTGTTAGAATAGGCAATGATACTCCCTGCAAATGGAGGGTATGGAGGTAGGGTCATGGGTGAGGGAAAACCAAAATCTCTAATGAAGGGATTTACACTCATAATCATAACATAGGTTCATAGGACAGAATCCATGGTGCTGAGGTGAGCTAGAGTAATTTATACTATAGAAACATTCCAAAGGGCTTGACATAATAACTCATGCAAGAAATTGTTGGTGAGATGAGGGAGGGAGTAGAACCCAAACAAAATATGGGAAAGATGGGCAGCATAGTCAATAGGGAAATCATCGTCAAAGCGGATTGTGGTGTGTCTAGGATGGGGGGGAGCATGGTAGGATGGAGTGGGTGAATTGGGTGAAAATCAGCAAGGAGGTTGAACATCAAGGCAGCATGGTCAACAAGCAAGAGTAGTGGAGAAATACGGAAATCACAAATGTGGGGAATGAAGGATCTACTAGTGAGTATTAGTCCACAACACTCACACCGCCTCCATAGAGAAAGCAACTGAACCTACTAAGTTGGGGTAGCAAGGAAACCCCTTAAGACTACAATATTATTGTCAAAAGATATTCTTTGTAAACAAAACTCCTAAGGATCCATCTTTAAGGCATAACTCATCATGGACAAGATTGTGAAGAGGTATTTGGTGAGTACCCATATGAGCATTAAAGTTACCCAAAAGAATGATATTACCAATAGTGGAGTACTTGGTGATCTTTGGATAGAGATCAAAGTACGAGTCCCCTTCAACATGTATGATGAACAGAGAAGAGGCATGGGGGAAGTAACATAACAATGAAAACATCTAGAGTAGAATATGGACCCCTCTAAACCTACAAGACATGTACCATAGAAGCTACGGACAAAAAATTGGATCTAAAGCTATCATGAACCACTCCACCAGAACCATAGACATCGAATGATCTATGAGTTTCATGTCGATACGCCAAAACTCAAGAGTAACTTGTGACTATAGGGAGGAGTTGTTTAGGGATCACATGGGTCTCTATGACGAGGATGAGATCTCGGGAAGAAAAAGCATCTTAGAAAGTACCTAGAGAAGACCATATGGTACCATTACAATTCCAACAAGCAATAGAAATGCCACCACCATCCATACCCATTGAGACACGAGGTTGTCGTAATGTTCATGGTTTAAAGTGTGATCATCCAAGGTGGTAGTCACGAATGATAGCCTCGCAATCAATCTTGGATAATAGCCCACTTGTTTTCTTTCTTGGTAGCTGCAACTTGAATATGAGCTTGCCGAAGCTCCTCTACTTGGAGTCTTGTAAGATCCATTTCTAGATAAATCTATTGAGGTAGGGAGAAGAGCTTCTTTTATTTTCCTCAAGATTTTGTAAATGTTATTTTGCAGATTGGAACTAGATGACAAGGGTGTCTTGAATAATGCCAAGACCTATTCAGGGAGATATCCTTAAGTCTAAGCATTCATGCAATGATTTGTGACCCACCTACAAAGGATTGACTAGCTTAGGGAGGCCACAAACACGAAGGTTGAGTGCCTTGGTTACTTAGACAACCATCCCAACCACAAGAGGTGTCTCATCCCTTTAACCACTTGCACCCATGAACTTTGCTCCTCAACTTATTTTTGGATAGAGTGTTATTGGGCCATAGTTTCTTTTTTAAGATGTTTATGTTGAGTAATCTCCAATTGTTGAGCCTTAATTTTGAAGACCAATTCATTGAGTTGCTAAAAGTAAGGGTGATCGATAGGGGTGGCTTGAACCTATTCAAGTTTAGTGATCCTTGCTTGCAAATTGGCAATTATTCCTATGGATATTTCTAAAATAATGTCAAAAGATTCCAAAATTCATGGCCCAAAGTTTCAATCAAAACTATTCAGCAAGAAAGACTCGTGTACATGTTTTGTGGTGAAAAGACCTTCTGAAGGTGAAGAGTTTAAGATATTGTGTTAATAGGAACTCCATGTTCTCATAGAAAGCCTAGTTCACATGTTAAAACCTTATTGTGCAATCTAGCTAGGACAAAATTTGTACACACTAGAGAAAGGAGAAAAATTGCAACAAAAAATAGTCAATCAAAGAGAAATATGGGTGCAAAAGTTTGTATTGCATAGAAAAATTGTGCATAGTAGGTATGTAGAAAATGTTAGGATTTCACATGCAAAAGATGTGAGTACAATTCATGGAAAAAAAACCCTAGGGCAGACTTTGCACAAAGTAGCATTTACACAAGCTAGAGAAAGAAGAGAAATCACAAAAATCGAGCAAAGAAAAATTTGTGTGCAGCAAAAATTCTCATGCAACAAAAAATTTATGGTCCAAATGTTTCCACCATAGAGAAATTGAACTTGGATGAGAAAATTATAAATGGAAGCATAATGGCAAAGAGGTCACAAGAAAGTGGTCTTATTGAAGTGCGTTCTTTCCCAATTTCCATCCAAAGTCAGGAATTTTTGGTTTTTTAGCTTCCTTACTTTTCTTTTGCTGCTATATAATATGTTCTATAATTCTAAATGTTGTATTGTGTTTGCATGCAATTTCAACAAGTTGCAAGCTCTTCTTTGGCTGAGTAGAATTGGAGTACATACTCCTTTATCCACTCAATTAAGTGAAACCAGTTTGCTACACAAAAAATAGAGAATTTAGTCTATGTGCATTCCAACTTGCATCTCTTGTCACATAAATAAGAAAGCCAATTACAACAAGGGGGAAACAAGGAAATTGGATATAACCCCTAAGTGTGCCAACTTAGACGCTTTTGTTTCACAATGTACCTTAGTCTCTTCAAATGAGGCAAGATCTACACATGACATGGCTAGTAGGAGTGGCACTACAGCTGCTGGTTATTCAAACAAACCAAATATTTACCTTGATGCTCTCAATGAAGAGCAATATGAAGATTATTGATTGGACATCGAAATTTGGTAAATTATATAATCTTCATATTGGAATCTTCATAATCAATAATCTTCATATTGCTCTTCATTGAGAGCATCAAGGACATATTGCTCTTCATTGAGAGCATCAAGGTCAATATTTGGTTTGTTTGAATGACCAGCAGCTGTAGCGCCACTCCCACTAGCCATGTCATGTGTAGATCTTGCCTCATTTGAAGAGACTAAGGTACATTGTGAAACAAAAGCGTCTAAGTTGGCACACTTAGGGGTTATATCCAATTTCCTTGTTTCCCCCTCGTTGTAATTGGCTTTCTTATTTATGTGACAAGAGATGCAAGTTGGAATGCACATAGACCATATATATAATATATATATGTTGTACCCAAACCAAATTTTTTGCTTCATCAAGGCATTTTGCATGAAATAGTCTAAACCTTGCTAAAATGTTGTAAAACACAGTTTTGGGCAATATCAAGCATGGAGTTTTTGTCAATAGTTTGTCAGTCAAAGTCAGTTATATTGAACAAAACCTGAAGCAATGACTCAGAATGGAGCTTTTCACGATGGAGGAGCATCTCACGACGGCATTTCACATTGCACACGGTCATTTCAATGATCAGAACAGAGTTTTCAGTGATCAATTTATGAAGATTTCTCAAGAAAAAGCATGAAAGTGCAAGTATAGCCCAGGGGCGCCCAACTTGTTGGAGGTCAAGATCTTGTTTAAAATGCTTGAGCATACAGTCAATCTCTTCAGAATTAGTCTGGCTATCCGTCGAGCCCTCCAGCGAAGCATTCTGAGACCCACAGCTCCGGCAAACAGCGACAGAAGTTGAAATCCCTAAATTGTCAGATGTGAGAAATTTATCATTTTTGGGGGCAAAGCCTCTAGCCCATCTTAAGGAGGGTAAAATCTCGGCGGGTTTTGATGGCCGAATCACGGTCAATTTGTTCTGACTAGTCGCTTATCAGCGAAGAGATATCCATTGTGATCATTGATTTGAACTCGGTGGCGGTCATCGAATCAGCTTAAAATGGAGTTTTCGTTCCCGAGCTTCTCCGTTTGTTCCGGTCACAGAAGTACTTATAAGCCAAAGTAAGGACCCCTTCGGATAGCAAAGGTGCAGGCAGTCTTCCCTAACATCGATGTATTCTAGCTCCAGTCCATAGCGCACCGATACCTTGTCAATCCGGCGTTCCGGTGGTGCGTGGCGGAATTCTACCAAACGCGTATGTTGCGAAGGCGGACCAATAAATGATTTTTGATTATTATTTTTCACGGTCTAGATGCGTCTGGCCTTTAGGCCTGTCAGATGAGCTCGTTCGCGTTCAAAGTCTTCACGACTATTGAGCGTTATCATTTTATCTTTCCAACGAGCATAGTCGTTAGCCTTCAGCATTTGGCAGTCGCTCGTGCGTGCGAGATCTTTAGTGTAATCTTGCAAAGTGAAGATATCCGGAAAATGACCAAGAGTGCAGAGCGGTAATTTTAAATAAAATCCTTAGCTGGAGTTTTGGGGGTCTTAGAAGCAGTTTCTTGCTCAAAGTCACCTCCGGAGACTTCTCTTGTGGAAGCTCTTACGAACATCAGATTCATGATTGTGCACGAAGAAGATAGGGTCATCCCGGCTCAGGATATGTCGAGTCCAAAGTAGGTATTTTTGGTAAGAGAAGTTAAGACTTCGTCAAAATGACTTCGATACAACAAGAGCCGAGGGGGCACTTTTATTTTGAGGCCCTTAACTCGGCTTTTCGGTTAGCCGTGTATACGATGCGTTGGATCGCAGGGAATGTCTCGATCATGCATTGAGCTTAAGTCACCGTATTAAAAGCGGGGTTCCTTGGTTGCGGCCGGCCCGGCCGTTTGAAGTGTCAGACGGCAGTTTAGGAAAATGGCTAAGTCTGGAACCCGTAAAGCAATTTAATCAGGTGCGCTTAATTTTTCAAGGAGTTAAACGATGGATTTTGCGGTTATGTCTCCCAGCAGACATTTCTTCCTTGTTCAGTAGGCTTTCCGATGAATATCTCAGATCAGTCTCAGCATCACCCGGTCATCCAGAAATCAGTGTCGAAGTTGGCCAGTCGTAACAGTGCTGTCAGCTATTAAATAGGGAGTTAGTAAAAAATGAAGTATCTTGAGCAAATGGACGCCTATGTGCTCAAAAGATGACTTTTTGGAATCGTTGAAGTCTCACGATGAATCTCAGAGCTTCACCCTGGTTGTCAACTGAAGTTCCAAATTTGCTTATTTATAAATAGCAATTTTCTATTTTTAGCACCCTTGCTAATTGCATGATAATAAATATTTTATTATTATTTGAGCTTCCAGTCAGTGGCAGTGCAATTGAAGGGCAACCAATCAGAGGACTTCTATTATTGTCAGGGTTTTGAATTCTTGCAGTTGTCAGATTAATGCGAATTTCATCTTCTTTAAGCATGGCGCCTTCTTCATTTATCATTCATATTTTCAAGAGAACTCGTATTTTTCAAGGAGATTCATATTTTCTTCAAAGGGAAAATCGTAATTCTCAAAGGCAAATTTTGTCAAAGGAAATTCATAATTTTGAAGCAAAATTCGTTTTTCTTCAAGGCAAAGGCGTATTTTCAAGCAAAATTCGTTTTTCTTCATTCACAAGGCGTATTTTCAAGGGAGATTCGTATTTCTCAAACAAAGGCAGATTTCTCATCTATTTGCAAAGGCGATTTCTCCAATCACATTCTTTTGCAGGTTAAAGTTCACAGTTCTCAGCAATTCAAAGAAATCTTGAGCGATTTTCACAGAAGAAGACATAATAAAAACGTCTTTTGCATCCTTCAATCTCAGATTTCTCTCAGATTTCAATTCGCATGTTCCTGAAATTGGCAAAATTCGACAAGTCTCAGCATCTGGATCATTTCTATATAGTTTCTTCGAATTAAAATCGTGCATTTGATTTTTCAGGAATTTTTAACTCCAGAGCATTCGTTCTCGAGTTTCTAATTTTCTCAACTGAAAGGGAATCTTTTTTGCATGAGAATACCTTGAAGTTAGATTTTACGCATTTACGGCGTTACGGGTTGTCTTGGGAATCTTTTTACCGGACAAAACCCATATCTCCAGATTTTTAGCGAAGAAATAACCGCCCGATAGGCTATTTTTTAGCCTGTGGGCTATTTTAGCTTTCGAGGGAAATGCTTAGCCGAGGAACATAGTCAGAGTTCCGCGATCCTTGACTGAGTTTTGAGATCACGGTACACCAGTTGAATTCAAGACCAAACGGTCTTAATTCATGACTTCATCAGAGAAGCTGAGACCAATTTGTATCAAGCGTATTCGAAGGGTTGACAGGTGTAGTTACTCAAGTTCACATGATTGCATGCCTCGTATGGCTGATTGTCTTCCAAAGTCGGTTTAGAGGGTTGATACCGTTGGAGTTTTGCATGTGCAGCAAGTTCATTTGCATTTCTCACAACTAGAGTGTGCGCAGTCAAACCTTACAGTTTCGTCATGCCAAAGCGTCAGAAGCATCAAGCTGCAGAAGAGATAATGTCCATCACTTCAATTACGGGGCCGCCAAAGTTACCAGTCAGTGAAATGCTAGTTTGAGTGTGCAAAGATTGCCAAGATTGCTCAAGTTGCTGACATTCAGATGCTGATGCAGTTAACAATCTCGTTGAGGATTAGTACATTCAAGATCCGACAGTAGACTTAGTTCCCACCTCTCGGGAATGGGCATTACACCGCGAGAGTTAAGCGAGTGTTACCTTCTCAGAATTAACTTCGATGTCTCATCTCATGCATATCTATTGAGATTAGCTTTACACACTTAAGGTTTCATTTTAGGGTTTTAGTTAGCTGATGATAGTCTTCCGGTTAACTTCCGGCACCGATGGGGCGTGCATGCTGGCACAGTTGTCCATTTTAGATTAAGATGTTTTCGATTAGCGTGGTAGTTTCGGTTAATTTGTATAGTTTTACTTCATTAGGGTTTGGTATTGAGAATCTTGTAATTTGCATTGCAAAATGTAGATGACTCAAGGTGATTTTAGGGTTCCCTACACCTTGATGTATACATAAATAAGAGCTTTTTTGCTCACATTTTGTAAATAACTTTGCTTGAGAGAGAAATATGTCTTTGCTACCTTGCCCTCAATATTGCTCTTTTTGGTATTTGTTCATGTGTCTTGGTCTGATTAATTATTTATGCCACATAGGGTTTCATGCAATTGTAATGAGTAGAGATTCTTTATTTTTTGTGCAACTTTGCAAATTTATGATCAAGTGTTATGCCACATAGGGTTTGATGAGGATATGTGATGATAAAATCACATTTTTGTGCATATTTACCATTGAGGTCAATTGTTATGCCACATAGGGCTTCAAGAGATTGAGATGATAAATCTGTTTTATGTATATTTACCATTGTGATCAATCGTTATGCCACATAGGGTTTCGAGAAATTACGGTGATAAATCTGTTTTGTGAATCTTTATCATTATAATCAAGGGTTATGCCACATAGGGTTTCGTGAGATTGTGGTGATAAAGCTGTTTGTGAAGTCTTTACTATTTCAATCAAGTGTTATGCCACATAGGGTTTCATAAGATTCTCATGGTAAATTCTTAAATCTGTTTGTGCCCAATAAGCTTGTTTAGATTGAGATGATAGATGCGCCACCTTGCCTTCAAGTAGAGAATCTAAACTCGTTTATCGTCCGATAGTCAAACCCTGCTCCATTTCCTCATGCTCTGTTTTCTTGAGGAAACTGGATAGATTTAAAGTAGTTAAGCTTAGTTGTAGTTAATGATCTACTTGAGAAACCAGAAAATCCTTAGCTGCAACGTTCTTGGTTTTCTTAACCTTGTGCCTCTTCCAGCTGAGAACAAAAAGATAGGACTTAGATTACTTTTCTTTTCCATGCATTCCAGCACAACGAGTGAGCTTCCCCTCCTAATTTGAAGAGCACTCATTGCGTAGTGTACATAGCTGTCCGTACAAACCTGCACTCCAGAGGTGTTAGATTTTACGCCAACAATATATATATATCAAAGTTACAGGAGTTGCTTAAACTTTCCCAAATCGGTGAGTCCCAAGGAGAGCAAGCATAGGTGAATCCCAATGACCCAAACTTGGCAAAGACTTAGCTTTTTGTAACTCCCTTTCCAATTGGTCACTTGCAACTATAGAAAGCCCTATCTAAGCATGGAAAAAGCAACCAAATACAACTATAAAAATGAGAGTTGAGTCCAAGTCAAAAATCAGCCAAACTAGTCTGGAACGGATCGAAGTCTTGTAACTATGATATATATGTATTGCCGCACCCATTTGTACTAAACTTAGGAAACAAGTCGGCCATATGCCAAACCCATACCCAAAGTTGAACCTGTACCCGAACCAACAACTTAAATTCAGTCAGTCATCAATCACCATATGAACCATGAGAAATTTGTTGCTAGTTTATAGCATCCACACCCTAACAATGGCAGATTCCTTTTGCAAAAGAGTACATGCACTAACTATTTAGTTAAAGTTAGTCAAATAAAACCAATACATCAATTAAACAATTTTTTTATACAATTTTTTTAAATATTATTGCGATCTAATCATCTAAAGACTAGTATAAATCAGAATGTTCTACTTAAAGTTGGTAGATAGGAAGGTAGATAAACCTAATTGGCATTAAAGAAACTACTTTGTTCATCCATGGAGATCAAGTAAAGAATGATGTGTATCTAGAACCGGTACTTGGATGTGCTGAATATAAAAGCAGAAATTCATAAGGAGATCACAAAGGAAGTCTAAACCACTGCATCAAAGACAATGATGCCAACAGGGCAGATGCATAAAAGTATTCCCAATTGACCTCTTATCTTTGCAGATTATAGGAAAGTCTGAAACCTATCTAGGTAAATGAACTTCTACACATTCTAAAAGGTTTGCATTTAATGCTAGGCCGATTGTCTATATAGGTAAAAGTTCAATTCCTTGACACAACCAGATGGTTGACCCTACTAGTTAGATGAACAAGGGTGGTAAATGCTCAAATGGATATTTGGGCTGAACATTGACAAATGAGGTGGTGGATACTAGCTCAAGAGCTAATAATACAATTCCTCAAGATTGAACAAGCCCTATAGCCTAGCTACAAGGCTTCAAAAGTCATCCTATAGGGATACATTTTTTTTAAATAGACATGTTTCATATCTAATCAAACAAGGAAAACAAGAAGCTAGAATATAAAGAGTAGCCTCAAAAGGAAAAACAAAATAGAGTAGCATGGGCATTATTTCCACACATTCATTTTAGTGATTCAATTTATAAATTACCAGGCATGCAAGATGTACTTAAAACACAATTAATAAATATGAATATATGCAACATGGTTTTAGATGCTCATCGATTTGCTTATGTACCATGAAAATTCTGTAGCTCATTTGTAACATCCACATGCCAAAATCAGCATGATTCTTTTGCAAAAGACTACATGCAAAAAGTAATTATATAGACCTGTAATGTCCCCTCTCATAATATGCCAATAAATGTTTAATTAATTTAATGGTAAAGTTCCTAAGTTAAACTGCCGGTATTGGCATGGTGTGATGGTTTAATGGTGGCATTGTTGTTCTTGCCACCAAGGTTCAAACCCCATTGGGGTGGTATTATTGAATGGTTGTATTCCGGTTCATAGCTCCGGTCAAAAGCGTTTACCCCTTGAATAATAAAAGTTCCTAAGTTAAACTTATTATTTAATTTAGCAATAAATTAATTTTTGCAAAAACGGAGTTATAATGGGGTTTATTAAAAGGTGAACAAAAATAATATTTTTTGGAGAACTTAAGTGAAGTGAAATTTAAATCAAAAGAACAGAAAAAAGGGGAATTTCAAGAAAGGTGGGAAGTTACATTTGGAAAGGGTGCAAAAACAAAGTTTGGCTTTCATTTTTGGATATGTTGGAGTTTTAACTGGAGAGAAGTTTTGCAGTTTGATTTCTGAACTTTGTGGGGACGAAAACCTCCATGAAGAGTATCATCTTCAAGGTTGGAAAATACTCCCTAGATGATTGTTGATATTTCGTCATAGGATTTTATGTTGTTTGTCTTGTCTATTTCCTCCAGTGTATGTGCAGAGTTGAAAATCTCATGAGGAATGGGTTTTTACCAACTGGTAATATTTGCAAGACTTAATAATATTTCTGGATGCAGTGTAATGTCCCCTTTTTGGGATAACCCTGAATCTGCCCTAATCTATCAATTTCAAGTGATCACCTTGGGTTTGGGAATGTTTATAGTGTGAGTAGACCCCTGCAAAATAGAGTTAGAGAATGTTTAAAAGATAATATTAATTAGGATGCATATATAAGAAAATCAAGAGAACATGATTAGGGATACAACTACCTATTTAAACCTGCAAATATGTTAGTAGACATGTATAAATAAAAACATCATTTTATGAGTGCATTGAGTCTTCTTTGGTTTTCCCTAATTTATTCTTCCTTGCATATAATGGTCTGATAGGGTGCCCAAGGAACCCTCTACCCTAGGCCCAAGAGTAGTACACCCCTCTTGGCCCATGTGGCCCTTGCCATCCATATGGGTGGTGTGCCTAGTGAGGTGTCCTACTGCCGATCCCACATATCAGAACCATTATTGCTTAATCACATTGAGAGGTCGAGGGTGCAACTACAGTAGGGTGTCCTAGATAGTCATTCCCTCTAAGCCCAAGAGCAGTACACCCCTCTTTGCCCATGCGGCCCTTGCCATCCATATGGGTGGTGTACTTAGAGGGTGACCCCAACGCTGTTTCCCCTCCTCGTAGGCCCTCAACTCCCTATCATGGCTAGTTGTTTACATTCAGACATAATATAATTAATATAAACACACAAATTCTCACTATTAAATCAATGACATAATATGAATATTATTCCATTCTGTTTCTGGCAAAACACAGATTCTGATCTTGACTATTTAACAATTACATGACATAATATGAATATAAATCCATAGTGTAGATACAGATTTTGTTCCTTGCATATTAAATTAATAACACAGATCTATTATTTATATCCAGCAGTAAATGATAACTCAGTGTTATATAGATGCACAGCCTATTATTTCCAATAGATATTGGATTCTTTGCAACTTACTGTTCACCTATTAATTAAATACATAGACTGTCAATCCACAGATTGCAACATATTTACAAGATATCATATGCAACTTACCTCTGTTCGGCTACTGTTGTTGGAGCTTTCCTTTCGTCCTTCCTTTAATCAATAACTACCCATGATGATTCTTCCATACTTCCTTTTGTCTCCTTATATCTCTAATAAGAAGAGATATATCTCTTGGTAATTGAGATGACCGCCTGAATGGTCATGACCTATCATTAATATTAATTAGATATTAATCAATGCTTCTCTAATCACTACCTTTAGTTATTGTTATTTTCTTAATTGTTGATCCCCCTCAGTCTTTTGTTTTATCTCTAACGTATATGAATTTATTGGCTAATGTAAATAAAACTCTTTTTACAGATTGACTCTTGGTAATGTCTAATCGAATGGTTGATAGCTTTGGAACCCACATGATAGTAGAGAGAAAATAATTGGCAATGAGTATAGATGTAATTCTCTATGTCAGAGTGTCAACCAAGTAGGTTGCAGCCAAAGTATGAGCTTGATAACATTGAGAAAATGTAGCAATTTTTGTTCACTTGATATCCAATCTGATATAATCATCGACAACAAGGATGTCAGCTCCCATTGATCATCTAAGGAATATCCTCGATAATACTAGGTGACTGCCCATATGGTATAAGTTGTTCAATCAGAGGCAAGTATGAAGTTGTAGATGAAGTCTTAATGCCTGTTTGTCGCCTCATTCCAGGCATTTTTCTTTTAAGCACCAAACAAAACTCCCCCGTGGAAGAAACGTTGTGCCTTTACAAAGTCGCTCAGGAGAAATGATCGACATTCCTTAACTTTGAGTGCAGGGAGGAATGTTTCCGTATTCCGGAGTATACACCAGTCTCTTCGTCCATCGCAATGGTCATACCTTTGATGAAAGCTTTCGGTTATATAATGAACTACCCTGAAATGTAATAATTTTTTTCTTAAAATTTATTTTCTTCCCTGATTTCTCTTTCTTTGTTTGCTCACTGAGTCTACTGTCTTGCAGATTGGTATTTTGAGACTATAATTGCTTTGGATTCTATGTGCCATTCATAGTTTGAGTTTGCATAAAGATTATATTGTATGGAATATAAAATGGAAAGAAAGAGCACTTAAGCTAGGCTTTTCTTAAAGCTTTCAATAATCAGATTTAAGCATCAGGAAATTACAGTTGTTCAGCTTTTAATTTAGAACATAGCAGCATTACAGATTTCACATACTCAACAATAGCATAGGACATTACTAGTTTCAGACCTGGGAAGACCCAAGACAACAGTAAAGAAGTCAATTTAACAGCTTATTATAACTTCTGAAAATCACTTACAGGTCTGTTTCAAACTTTAACAGCAGATATAACCTCTTATTGTCCACATCCAAGTCTCCACTGACATGAGATCTCCAAAAACGTTGAAGCAAACACTACACCCAAACAGTCCTCTACAACCCTCAACAGGCGCCAATCATCTGCAGTTTACAGACTGTGATTTCCACTCCAGCAAGGGTGTCCCACCCAGAAAGTTCGACCTGGTCTTAAAAATTAAATCTTTCACCTTAATTCACAATCCAGTACTCATTGGAAGCGCCTTCAATAGGCCCTTTATTTGACACAATACCCAGATGGTTTAAAAATCTCCTTTCAGAATTATGAGCAGAAAACTGACTCTCAGGTTCAACTGTCAGTACCATGAAAAAATATTTAAATCATCTCCAAATGCAACAAAACTTACCAACCAAAAATCTCACAATCCCCACTTCAAAACTTGATCAAAATCTTCATCCAATAAGCTTTGCAACCTGTAACTTGTAGCACAATTGAAGCTCCTGTATGAAGCCTCCAAAATCCTCTCTTGATGTGGTCTTTCACACACGAAGAAAGGCGATCTTGAAGAGATTTTCGTCTCAACAAGTCGAAATCCACCTCAGAGCCAAGCTCCAAAGCCAAAGCATCAAAATATTCAAACATCCATAAGCTCCAATGACTCCAAAAGAAGCTCTTTTAAGAACTCCAAGTTAGGGTGACCATGAAACCCTAGTCCTCAAGAGAAATCGATGCCACAAGGAAAAGCCTATTAATTTACTTTATTTTTATCTCAACTTTAGCTTATTTTATTTTTTAACCCCTTCATAAGATAAGTCACTTTTAAATATTCTCAAGGTAGGCGCTCACTCCAAGACTTAAGTGACTTTTAAATAATATTTCCCTTTAGACTTTAATTTCTTTTAATAATATTTTTGTTTTGTCACTTAACCATTATAACCCAAAGTCCAATATTAAATAAACATTAATAATTAACGGACTTTAAAACGGAGGCTCATATGACCTCGGAATTTAGTGATCTATAGACCGTTGGAAAGGTCTCGCCAAGAAGCTTCATCTCCAACACTAAAAATCCCGAAACGGCCAAAAACCCTAATTTTCCAAAAACAGCAAGTTCGGCCCATGCAATCAAATCCATCTCCAGAAAAAGCCAAACTGAAGATCACAACGAAACCCTGCCAACAATCCCCGACAAAACCATCCAAGTCACCGAAACAGTGTCCAAACTAAAACTTACTAAAAATAGTAAGTATTGACAAGTTGCCCAAAATCCCTCCGAAAAGTGTCATACAACTCCACTAGATCGCCTGAACACAATGATGACATTGAAATACTCTAGTAATTTGGTTGTTACCAACCCAAAAAGTCAGCTCCGACTGAGCTGCATGAGAACCCGAAAATGGGGTCATTACAGGTTACCATAATGGCAATACTATCTTATATTCCCGTAGTGAGACCTCGATACTCACTCGATACAATTCATATCCCCTATGGCTATATTCTATTTGATCGCTGCACTTATTTCTTTTAATATATATATTATATGTTTCAATATATTATTTATATACTGGCTTCATATGTTATATTTTATAACAATTATAATCGTAATAATATCAAAATATTATTATATTTGATAACTATAATTATAATATTATTTTATGATAATTATAATTATATTAAACTGTTAATATCTTTCTTTTATATGTATTTTTTATCTTAGTGTAATACTTTCAGGGACATGACAGTCCACCCCACCCAAAGATTGCTTGTCCTCAAGCAATCACTTTAAACCAATTTTGAGGTGAGAATGACCTAGGGTTTGCAGGTTATGGGTCCACGATTTAACTTAACTTATACTTATGTAATCAATTTTGTTAAAACTTGATTTGTATCAAATTTATTCAAGGTACCCAACATTGAAGCCCCTTCGCACATCAACCTGATTTGCAAGATTAACTAAGGTTCTATTCTTAATTGGTTTCTTCAATCCCTTTTGTATCCCAAGTTTGAGAGAATCCTACCTTTTCACTTTGATAGTTACTTGCCATTATTACATTTCTAATAATAATTTAGTTCCAGATAAGTTAATTTGTTAGTACCTCCCAATTCAAGAGGTATTTTGATAGACACAGTTCTTATTTAGTAATCATAAACACCCATGGGGTAATCTTTGTTGAAGGCACATCTAGAATGAAGCAAACACATAAATACACGTAGTATATGCCGGAATACATGTGTGTTACAAAGTATACCCATAAATACACATAAGTCGCAAAGTGTGAATGCACGCAAGTCGTAAGATATACACATGAATACAAGTAAGACGCAAGGTATACACATGGATACTAGTCACAAAGTGTACGCATGACCACCCATAAAGCATAATGTAAGCCACAAAGTATTCACTTGAAGGCACTCGAATACACATAAGTCACTTGGTATACACTTAAATGCATTTGGATACATAAGTCACACTTGAATACACTTGAATACATAAGTCATATAAGCCACACTTGAATTCATAAATCATAAGGTATACACTTGAATGCACTTGAATACATATAAGCCACACTTGAATATGCTTGAATATACTTGAATACATATAAGCCACACTTGAATGCACTTGAATGCATATAAGCCACACTTGAATACACTTGAATGCATATAAGCCACATTTGAATACATAAGTCACAAGGTATACACTTGAATGCACTTGAATACAGATAAGCCGCGCTTGAATGCGCATAATACATAAAGTGAACATGGGAAGCATGAAAAATACACGCAAATACACATAATACATGAAGTATACATATAAATACTGATGAGCACAAAGATATACTGCGGGGGCAAGAATAATTCTCCACCTTCAATGTTGCTTCCTCAACGGATGATGGACATTGCTGCTCAAATATCCTTCTTACAAATCTACTATAATCTTCTCTATGGATTTGTCATATATTCATCTTCTATATTTGCATATGAGTCTTGTCAAGTCTGTATATATATCTGCTGGTGTAAAAGATTTATCTTCAAAACTCCACATCCGAATCTGATCCAGTCACAACTTCCCTTCCTTCTCACAACTCTAATCCAATCACAAATCCAATTCAAAATAAACTTCTGATCCAATCACAAATCTGATTCAAACATAATTTTGATTCAATCACAAATCTGATTTTGTATGAAGTAAGTCATTTCTTTTCGCATCAAGTTTACACATATAAACTTTCTTCTCTCACAAGTTTGATCACACACTTTCTTCTACCTCAAATCTGATCCAAATCAAGTGCTCTTTCATTTCACAAATCAAATCACTATTACGCCAATATTTTCACATAGATTTTTGCTTCTTATCTTCACATATATTCATCATGAATGTTTGCATTTATCGTTCATACATGGGCTGCATATACACTCAAAAGAAATCTGAGTTACACTTCATTTTTCTACCCTTTAACTTCTTCTAGATCTTCTTTAACATTCTCACAATTCATCACAAATCTGAATGTATACTGTGTGCGTGTGAAATTTGGGAATATTAGTAAATCAACACAAACCTTAATGAAACGAATTATATCAAATATTTGAACCAAGTAAACTACTCTATTTTTGCAGCTAAACAACTCTTTTAAGAACGTCTCATTGTCCTCTATTCTCAAATATTTATTAAACCATTTGGCCCTCAGATTTCTTTGTGCACTATGGTTGTTAAAATGGCAACTTGAAAAACGAGAAAATATTCAACATGCAAGCCAATTAAATTACTACATGAAACTATATGATGATGATAATGGATACTATGATGAATGGATGATGGTGCTAGATTATTCGAGGTAGATACTATGGTATTGAACTAGGATGATTCTACATATGCTCAAATGCTAACTATGAATATCCTAATCTAAAATGCGACTATAATGCAACTATGATGCAAAAGATGACATAAAATACAACTTTGAAGCAAAGTGTGATTCTAAAATCTAACTATGATGCAAAATATGATATGAAATGTAACTATAAGACTCCAAAATGCTTCAATCCTCAAACGATATTCCTACATGATAGCTCTACTCAAATGTGGA
>VDFB02387772.1:0-14798 GCA_007258455.2 Sequoia sempervirens | reverse complement strand
CAAATCAAGATCTACAAGACTCCCAACCATCATTATCATCTCATACCAAGTCTAGATTTACAAGACTCCCAATAATCATTATCATCTTTTTTATTTTCAATAATATCATAACAAGAAAAAGATCCAAATGAATTTTTTTTGCCAAAATCTGACCAATCAGCAGTCCCATGTCTAACACTACTTTGTAAATAATAATATAGACATTTTTCATTAAAAAATAGATCTACCAGCCCAGTTTGCCTCTATTATATTTTACTCATCATTTAATATAGTAAGTACAATTCTCTGGGCGAGATCTAGAAGCCCAATTGCCTTGCCTCTATTATATTCTACTAATCACTCAATATATTACATTGACAATTCTCTGGACAAGATCTAGAAGCCCAATTGCCTCATAATATTATTTTCTGCTCATAACTAAATATTGCATGACTATTTCTAGAGACAAAATGTTAAGGCCAATTGCCTTACAACTACTATAAAAGAATGGTAAGATCACTACACATTATGAACACCAAAATTTTGAAGTAGTCTGCTCTGCTTAGAATGCCTGAACAGATTTTCCATCAACTAACTCCAATCGATCTCCTATTTACTAGAAACCAATACATTAAAAAATGATAGTTAACAAAATATATGTATTACAAGGTCATGTACCCCTGGCTAAAATCTCCTGACATTTCACATAAGAATCCTGTCTCTGCAGATCCATCTGCTCATAAAACTTAGCAATAAACTCCTCAGCTTCCACATCAACCTCAACACAGAGGCTCTCATTGTTATTATCAGAAGAACAGGGAGAACTGCTCTCAATACTCAACCTTGGAAAAGAAAGAGAAAGCCTCCTCATTTCCTTTGCACTAATACATCCCAACAGGGGCCTCACACAAGCCCATGTAGATCTGTTACTTCTCTTGACAGGAGTGCTGCAGCAAGAAAACTGGTAATGATCCAGAGGCCCACTTAACACACGGTCATAAAAACTCAATCTTGTTGTATGAAAATCCAAACCCAGTAATCTTTTCATAGCAGCCTTCTTCCTCATCACCATCATCACATATCTTACAGCATTGTAGAGACGCTTTGGAACAGAAAAACTCTTCATAGCTGCAACAAAATGAACAAACTATGGCTACCCAAAAAAGAATTCCACTGAAATGAATTTGGGTTTTTGGGTTTGTGGGTTTTTTCTTTGTAGGTACCTAGATCACTTTAATTGCAATACTAGTTTGAACTTGTGTGCAGAAAGATACAGAAGCACATGCATTACAGAGTATACAGCTGGACATGGTACGGCAATCGAGATGTAAAAGCGTGTGATGAATGATAATTGGGACTGAGTAAACGGCTGGGCCATGGTAAATGCATTTAAAATGAAAAAATTGTCTATTTGCGTAGGTTTGGGTGTTCGTGGTGTGACGTAACAGAGAATTTTGTGTTTGTTAATGGCGGAATCCAATGGAAATGACGATGTTTTCTTGTTGGGGAGGTTGTCTTTTGGGCATCCAGGCTGTTAACTGAATCATTTGTTTTCAACCCAAAAGTGATTTACAGCTGTTGGAAGGAAACGACGAAGAAGTCCTCTCTCTTGTTCCACAAGTTTGCTTAGATAAAACTCTGACATGTTAATGGTTTCACACACCATTGTAAGGGAATGAGTAAATGACTGCAAATGAGGTATACTATCTAAAGTAAAAGAGTTGGGATAGAAATGTGTATAGGATGGAGTTAACACAAAATGAAGTAATTTTAAAAAAGAAGATGAGGTTGAAAAAAAGATAATGATAAAGATTTGAAATTTGATTTTGATATTAGATATGAGATACATAGATTAGTATGATTGAGTTTTGTGTGAATTTTGAAATAGTTATAGAATTAATGTTCATATTTATGGATTTCACGATTTTTTACAAATTTGATATTTTTTTCAGAGAAATGATCATGTAATTTATAGATCATTAGTATCTATAAAGAAGAATCATTTACAATTCATGTAATCTAGAATAAAATAATTGTGTATACTCACACCTTTGGTAAAAGAAACTTGGTGGTGTTGAGGAATACCATGTGAGTTTTCTATGCAATGATCTACACCTTAGACAAACTCTGTTGACTGATTTAACATTTTTTGATAAATGTTGGAAGACAAGCAACAACAACATTGATGTGACTATTATGACACTAAGGCTTTTGAGATGTGATGCGATTGTATGAGGCTTTTGAGATTTGATGTGATGGTATGTAATGCAATGGATGTTGAAATGGCCTTGTGCAAGAGGTAGGGTTTTGCCATGTGTTAATGCAAGAGCTAATGTACTTGATGTGTAACAATGACTAATATGTGTGGGCCACTTATTTTATGTGACATATAAGTGGTGTTGTGTTGGATCTTAGATGCTTCTCCTTAATGATAATGACCTAGGGGCAATGTTCTTTCGTACTTGTCATGGGTGCATAATGTGAAAGTTTTGGCATGAAAAATGATGACAAATGGATAGTTGGAAGGGGTCAGTTCAAGCCTAAGATAAAATTTGAATTTGAAAGTTCTAGCATCTAGAAAATGATGAAAATTGGCTAGTTGGAAGGGGTTAGGTTAGGCCAAAGATAAAATTTCAAGTTGAATAAAGAAGATCACTCTCAAAGTTTGGAAAATGACTTGGGTTAGTTCAAACTTATGGTTTTGAATCCAAAAGAGGAAATTGTGATCTAATGTTAGGAAATATTTTGTGTAAGGATAATATGTTGATTTTGATGATTAGTTTAAGTTGAGGGTCAAAGGAAGTGCCAATTAGTTGAAATCATGAGCTAGGAAAAATGCATAGGACACTCATGCAAAGCAATGTATTAAAATGAATGGTAAAGATGTATTGTATCTTTTCACGCAGGTTACATTTTGCTCCCATTTTGGTGTGAATGTGTATATGAGTAAGAAGATGATTTCCAAAATAATAAGAAAAGATAAACACAACTAGAAACAAAAGAAATGGAGTGATGATCTAGAGTCAACCTATAAACTTCACATAGACTTGAGAATGATTAGTAATAATATGCCACCTTAATTGTGTGTGTTCAATGAAAGATTGCTCATAAATCAAGGAGATGGAGAAGATTGGATTAAAACTAATCATGGCCATATGATAAAATGAATAGGAAACATACACACGATTAATTGAGAATAAAAAAAATAGTGTTGCATGTTAACTTTATATGATCAATGTGCTTATGGGATGGAAGATGAAACATGCCCCTAATTCCCCCCTGACCCCCCCCAAAAAAAAATGAGCAAGCATGAGTGCAAGAATCCTACAAGAAAAAAAACCTTGCCCCTAAGTGTCAAGATTGATAAAATAACAAAGAAATGAACATCACATTAAAAAACAAAATTTTGTAACATATAGTAAAAGAGATAAGGGAGTTAAATCATTGAAGTCCTCACAATAAGTGGGTTTATATCCATTTTCTCAAAATATGGATCCCCATAATCCATGCCCCTCATGGGACTATACAAGTCATCATGAAGTGTGCCTTTATGAACAAAGTGTGATGTATGCTTTGAAAAAACTAAATTAGATGCTATGTCATGTAATTGCTCTTTTCCATTATGCTCATGTTGTGTGATAACCTTGTGTGTAACTTCAACATGTATGGTGTGTTGTGATTATCAAAACCATTATACTCTTCATCATCAACACTAGAATATTTTTCTACCTTATTTATTTATTTATTTATTTTGAATGGCCTCTACTTTTCCTTATTGGGTGAAATCCAAATCTCACCTAGGAGCCTATGGTTCCTCCTATTTGCAAGAGGACAAGATTCTCTTTAGTTGTAGTGTATAATATGGGCCCCTCTAATTGTGGTGAATTTGGTGGTGCATTTTTTGCTGACCTAATGTTTCTCTATTAGCTTCTTCCAATTTTTAGATATCAATGGGACTAGGAGATGCACCTCTCTCTCCCCTAGTTGGGAACTCATCTCTTGAAACCCCTTATTATTTTGTTGATATTTTCCAATTTGATGCCCCCTATTTACCCCTCTTGTAGGTAAGAATATTTATTTAGGGGGTGATGGCTCTTTGATCATGGATGGTGTTAGTGTTGTGCTTGCAAAATCCCACACTTTATTGAGGAAATTAGTGAACATCTATGCACTACCTCCTCTAGTGGTGGTTTTGGGTGAGGAAGTTTTATATAATGCTTCTTTTTTTTTGTAAAAATGACATGATTTGTAGATTTGACAAGTTGTCACCTTATTTCCCAACCTTGAATCAATGAATTATAAAATTATGGTGTACCCTCATTGATGAGAAAATTAAGATTTACCCTTATGCAAGGGGTTTCTTTGTAGTGGTCTTTGAGAAAATTTATAATTAGGATTCTATGGTTGAGGTTCATTTCTTGTTTTGGGGCCATCACCCCCTCTTAATGAAGCCTTGGTATCCTACATTTATCCCTCTTATGATCAAATATTTTACTTCTAGGGTCTAGTTTGGATCCATCTTGAACCTCCCTATCCATTTTTGGTGTGATTGTAGCTATGAGGATATTCATATTTTAGTGGGTCTATTTAAATAAGGTGGAACTTGATCAATTTTGGATTCTCTCATACTACCTATGCTTGTGTATTAGTGGAGTTGGACTTGTCAAAGCCCCTTCCTATAGATATTTTTTTATAGGTGGAAGATAAATCTTGGTGCTATATTTTTTATTATGAAGGAATCTCCTTTAGATGTAAAAGGTGCTTAGCTATGATAATTTTGGTGTCAAATTGTCTTCACCACAAGGACTTGAAATCCTCATCTTCATGGAAAAATGATCTACTTGATCACCTTATTATGGATATTATAGATGATGATTCAACTTGTGAGTCCCCTAAGCCTTTGTTTGGTGCTAGGTAAGGGTCCCCTATGCCAATTGTTGTAAATCTACTTCTATGTATAATAAAGGTTTTCCCCCTTGGGAAACCACCCCCTCCCAAAGGATGGTGTTGATGTTCCTACTCTAGCTCTCGCAAATTCTCTTGTTTAATGGTCATCTTCTCCTATTTTGCATCCTTGGAGGGTTTCTCTATTGAGGTTTTGATGGTGAATTCCCCTCCTCTTTATCCTTAATCCATGGATATTGAGAAAGATGTATCTTCAACCATTATCCAAAGAAGGAAGAGAGGTCTTCCTAAATAATATTTTATGTCCCACACTTGGGCCAAGGATGTGCAAATGATTAGGACTAGGTTTGGCACCGCCTAGTTAACACTTATTTTGGTAGCTTTATTGCTTTATGTTGTAACTTTGTTTAAGATTCCAAAACCTTTATACTTTTGGCTAATCTCATTGGGTTTTTTTGTTGGGTTTTGTAGTTGGGAGCTAATTTGCAACTATATTGGTTTAGTGCCTCTTGGTTGTCCCCTTTCTATTTGTTGTGTTGTTATAGGTCAATTATTTTTCTGCTAACATTTTGTTGTAAATGGGTTTTAGGATTTGGTTAAAATATATTTACCCTTTAATTAAAAACATTAGAAGAGTCTTCATCATTCAATTCTATACGATTAGCCTCATTATGTGAAGTAGATGCAAGATCATGAATATACTCAACTTGTATCATTCCTTTCTTTATCAAATCTTGAATTTTATATTTGGGGGTAATGCATCTAATTGTAGAATTTCCATATATGTGATGATAATCACAAAACTATTTAACAAATATATAGTACAAATCTAGCTATATCCATTATCTTAAGAGGAGACAAAGTGATGATATTTTGTTCTAAAATGTGTTTGAGTATAACATGTAGCACCTCCTTCAATTTAGTGAACTCCTTAAATGTCTTTACTTTAATGTGGACATGATGATACTCTGTAAGGCCCCATCTATGTTAACTCTTGCCTTGTCTTGGTATTTAGCATTATTTGGGTCAAAGTATGTTTTAAATTGCTTGAAAAGTGTTTGAAATATAATTTATGTTTGATGTTTGAGAATTTTTGTGCTTGTGATTTTATGTCAAAGTATGTTTTAAATTACTTGACATGTGTTTGAAAGATAATTTATGTTTGATGTTTGAGCATTGTTGTGCTTGTGATTATACACTTATCATTAGTTTATGTCGTTACTTCATGATTGAACCTATGTAAATTGTTCAACTTAGTTATTTTCATAGGTCAACACTCAAGTAAGTTATTGTTATAGTAAAAATTTATGAATGGATTTTTTGGCTATATATAAATTGATTAAATATGCATTTTATTTTGTATTTAGTATATTAACAAAATTTTAACAACAATAGCTTTTATGTTTGATCAGTACATAACAATAGGAGAGTATGTACATGTTTCCATGCAAGGCTAAGTCAAAATACAATATATCTCATCTATAGGACCTACTATATATTGCCATGCAAGGCATATTCAAAAGGAAAATACATATTATTTGTCCCATTCAAATGTGACGAGTGGTGGTTCAATCTCTATATTTGACCTCATTACCTCTATTGTCTTCATCATTATTTTTGTGGAATTTTGGGTTGTGTGGTCCCAAATCTTTCTTCAACATCTTTGCATTTTAATTTTTATTGTTCCTTCTTTGTAACTTGTAGTAGTCCTCCCTGAAAGGAATAATGTCCTCTAAATTAAAAGGCCAGTTCCTGACATATTTTACCTCCTCCTTGTTGATCTCCACTTTTTCATTCCTCAATAGCTTCACGAAGTTTGATTTGGAGATCTCCAAAGTTAAGGTTACCTACATAAAAACATTAAAATAAATGAGTCTTCTAGAAGACTCAATAAAGGCTCACTTCTTTCCTTGAAAATTTTCTTCATTCCTTGATTTCCATATAAACCACAAGATTTTAGTTGATAAAACTAACCAAAATAAATTCATAGAGCTTTTAGCCCCCTCAGTTTTCCTTGTCAGAATTTCTTTATTTTTTAATTTTTCCAATTCCCCCCAACCATTTAAATCAAAATAGAACATAAACCATAAATCTATAGCATATAGAAAATCATACAAGATGTGAGTAAAATTTTAGGATTTCTATAGAAAGTACATAAATTTGCATTAGCATCATTAAAATACAATGGTAATTTTTGAAGAATCCACTGCCATTTAAAATAGGCTTTTTCCAATTCCAATTTGTAGACACGTCAAATTTGCATTATGCATATTCATCCGCTCAATAAATAAATCAAATGCATCACATCCATTCACCTGGTAAATGCGACTTCTTATCATTTAAAATAAAATCCAAAAGCTCTACATCATGGTTTAATTAAATAAATCAAACTTTATTTAATTTAAAATCTCAAGCATTTTTCCATCTTTTCTAATTTAAAATAAATCAAATATTTAAGTCATAAAAGTCAAAGCATCCTAATCATCATCCTAGCCAATTAATCCTAATTAAATCTAATGCTAATCTCAACCACTTGCATTCTCTAGATTTGGCCATTTGCACATGAAATTGCATTTAATTGATTTATCAAAATCTTTATTTTCAACTTGGCATAAAGGGAGAATATTCTCCAAGTTTGAATCTCCCCCCAAGTGGACATGTACACCAAACAGAGCATTTATGAGGCCTTACATGCCTCTTACATGTCCCCTTCCAAGGTCAAACTCAACATTCATTGCAATTTGATTCAAATTTTCCCTCTCATGGAGCCTCTTCCCAAATCTTGCACATGCATCAACCACTCTCACCCTTGACAAGTGTCATCTTCTCATTGGAGGGATCTTTTAGTCCCACATTCACCATCTTGGCCAATCTATCATCGAGAAAATCTATGATAAAGGCCTTCGTGCATTCGTGGATCCACAAAAGTATGCAAGGAGGTTACTCTTGGTTTGAGAAATAATCTTGTTCTTCATCTCCATTGCACTTCATCATTTTAGCTCTATTGATCAAGGGGTTGGGAAGGGGGTCACTAGCACATGTGACACCAATCCACTATGGAATTGACATTGTGCTCCTAATGCTACAGTTTGTCATGTGGCATTTTGAAGTCTTTACAAAGATTATTTCATGAAGTATTTTCGGTGGGTCCATCTCAAACATTTATCATCTTCATCCCCCAAACAACTTTAGAGCTTTTGAAAACATCATTCTAGACTTGGGTAAATCATCCTTAAATCAAATCAAAGTCATTTGTTTAATTAGGTGTGTGGGAATGCATCCTTTCTCATACATTTAATTAAATCAACCATCCTTTGAACAAGTTCATCCTAAGATCACATCCAACATCTTAGGGTTTACAAGTTCATTATCCAAATCGAAGGCGATAAAGTGAATCACGATACGTCAGGAATACTGAAAGTTTGGCACTAACATGGAAAACTTGCTTTGAAACCATTTATGCGAATGGGCCCGATTACTGGAACTTGGGGACAGAAACGGATGAAACACGGAGAATGAACGTGGGCTGGTCATGTGAGCAATCCAAATCAATTGAATCTTCAAAGCCTTACAACACCGATTGATTATCAAAACTCACACTTATACAATCCATACATGGAATCATTGCCTTCGACAAACATCAATAGAACAACAAGTGTGAGTATGCCAAAATCAAAGATTAGAACACATTTCTCGATGGTAAATCCAAGCCCAAACCTACAAGTCTATCAATCGAACAATCAATGCATGAATCTTGAAACGAACAATGTCATCCCACTAAATCCCTACATGCCAAAGGAGAATGTACCAAGCACAAGTGTTCCAAACATGGATCTAGCAAACTTTGGGATAAATATGTTTGCAAACCATACGAATATTGTTCAAAATCCAAAATAAATCTTAACGACTCCAAGTCAAGGCAATGCGATCCCCAACATCAAAAATGGTCAATTTTAGCCTATCATGTCAAATCTGAGTGTCATCCCAAATCAGAACATTGTCCAAAATCAAACACAAGTACACACTCCAAATTTGCTTAAACAAGAGTCAAATCAAGAACAAATTTGGCTAGATCAAATCGCTGCACTTTCCAAAATAGTTGAGACATTACGCCAAGAGACATCTCCACCGCCAACATCATTCCTTGGTTTAGGGCTTCCCCCTTTACCTAGCACCAATCACTCCATCCAAATCAATCCACATAACGCCAATAAAGCCATCACATCAAATCCTTTGAATATACCATCGACATCGCACCAACAGATGGTATCCAATCAAGCAACAATGATGATCCCAACCAATCAAAATATGGTCTGCCAAGGGCCTATCACCTCGTTCATGCCAACCATCACTATCCCTTCAATCATTCCAACCACCACTATCACGCCCATCACATCTCAAACCCCCACAATCAATCCAAGCATACCTCAACCACTTGTCATTACATCCAACATGATTCCGAATCCGCCACCACTACCACCAAAACCAAACATAGCAAGACAATATGACATTGCTCTAAAAGCTCACTAGTCATACCAAAAGGCCATCCAACAATATCTAGCCATGCAACAAGCAAGACAAGCTCGACAAGTGCAACAAGCCTATCAAGCTACCCAAGCCTCTCTAGTTGCTCGACAAGCACAGGAACAAACACGAAAACATTCAATCATTGGTGATAGAATTGATAATCTCCCCACCATAATTGTCGAAAGAAATGGTCAAGATCCATCCATCAAAGAGCACATTGGAAATGTTTCTATCTCATCCGAAGATCAAATAAACATAGGTCAAGAGTCACTTTTCAATCGTGATCAAGATCCACCAATGATACCTAACAATGATCCAATTCAAGAAAGGTCAACATCATTTGACCCTTTGGTTGAAGACATTGGAAATCCCTCCATCACAATTATTCAAAACAATGATCAAATGCACCTTGAAGATATATCTACACAATCCAATGATCAACTCACCATACATCAAGAGCCACTTTTTAGTGATCTCTTTCAAGGAGTGTTAGGATTATTTGATCCAATTGACATAATGCACAATCAGTTCACCTATGATCATGTTGAAAATGTGTCTACATCGCCTTACGAGTTAGAGGACATATCACAAGAATTTATTCCAAAGCATGATCAAAATCTTTCACCAAAGTCTAGCAATGGTCCTTTTCAAAACATGTTGATCCCCTTTGACCGCATGATTACAGATACTGAAAGAACCCTGAACTCGACACTTGAGGATATTGAACCACTTACCATGTGCAATGATGACATCCAAGAACCATTTATAAGCAATCCATCCTTTGGAACTGATCCATGTCAGGAACTTGATCTAAAGCATGTCAAAAGCAACTCTGAAATCATTCAAGATCAAGAATTTGTATCTTCAAGATACTACAATCATCTAATGGACACTCTCCTATCTATGCAAGATGATCACATCCACATAACACTTAATCCTCCATCTACCCATGAGATGCTTTCTATGGATGGACACGTAGATGATCTTCATCTAGAACAAGATTGTGTTACACAAAAAGAGAAAATTCTTAATTCCTACAATCAAGCGAAGTTGTCAACTTGTCGAGGATGGGATATGTCCTAAACTTCAATTAAAGGGAACATCATGAATAAAGATATCAACGTATTATCCACTCCGAAATAAGTCAGATGGAACATCTAGAGTTGGTGATATATCACCATCTTGTAGAACAGCCGTCTCAGAAAAAGCATCAACACAAAAGAGCACAAAAGAGTCTTTATGATGAAACTGAAGATGTCAATACTACAACCGATACGCCGTGAATCTTCATCCCACCCATCATCCCATCCACAAATTGGGATATGCGAGATCAGAGTGCGAAGAGCGTCATCAAAGAAAAGAAACATAATGGACAAATAAAATACAAATGGATACCAAAGAGGTACAAGAAAGATCATCCCTATCAAACTCCATTAGTCAAAGAAACTATGGGGCAAAATAAAAGAGGGAAAAGTATCTATCAAGGATGTCCGTAAAAGCAAAAGCAGGCTTTTCAAGCAACGTACAAAGTGTATCAAGCAGTTGGTCCTAATTCCATGCACACTTCCATATCCACCTATCATTGCTCATCTTCCCAAGTTTGGAGAGTCAAAGGTTCCAAACTGTCAACCAATCCATCTCTTATCCCTAAGCACACTCCATCCATGCCTCCACGCATAATATCCAATTCTTACATTGACCGTGTATTGGCAACAACCCTTCATCATAAGGATTCAGAAGGCAATCTATCATGATGTGCGCACAAAGACAAAGTCAACTCCAGTATCAACGAAGTAGATCAAAAATCCCAGAAGTGGCATTCAAGTGCACGTATCTTAGCAAAGCAGCTTCTTCAAGCAGGATATCGATGACACATTATGACAGGGGCATCTACGTCAACACCACCAGGTGGTTCAGCATGAATCTTTTAGAAAAACACAAAAAAAATCAAAAAAGCAAAAAAATCCAAAAATCAGAAAAGGATCAAAATGGTAAAATATTCACTCTAGTGAAAACCGCCGGTGAAAGGCGCTTTGGGAAAGACCATGACGAAAACTTGGAAAACAGGCATCATGTGTAGAATCGAGCATCTACGTGTGCGAGTTCAAGTGAAAGCATCTCATCGCATCTATAATAAAATTCAGCATTCCATCCATCTTATCCATAGCCGTCCATCCATCGCCGCTCCGTATTAATCAATTTCATCATCTCATCCATCATCCAGAGTTATCTTGATGATTGAGGGTGCGGGACATGCTTTGCAGCATGGTAAACATCTTGACATGGGCCATTTTCATTGATCCCATCCTATGCAGCATTATCTGAGCCATGAAGCATTATCCAAATGAGCATTCTTTATCCGAACACCTTATCTTATCGCAAGATAATCCTTGGCATCCTTTGCATACTTACCTTATCCATCCATCCATACACCTATCCAAGCATCCATCCCATCACATTCCATACATTGCTAGACAACTGGGGGCAGATATTTACATCTTGCTTCGGGAATAAATCTTGATCTATATCCTCAAAATTATGTGGTGATCCGAACATTGGAAAAACATGAAATCAAATTGGTCAAGCATTTGCGATCCAAAATACAAATCACTAGCCCATGGCATATTTTGACGAACAAACATCTCTTATCAACCTTCATCTTTCATCGAACATCAATCCAAACAATCAATATTAGTTGCATCTAACGCACACTTCAATGTCAACGTCACATCACATCATCCAAACATCTTTTGTTTCAAAACCAAAGCTTCAACAATCCTGATCAAATCGAATCCAATCAATCCGTCATCATCTTGGGATATATTTCTCAATCCTTGTGTTGCTTAACACTATCCTTGCATTGTTGTGCATCCTCAACAATGTTATTATCATCAATCTTAATCAATCTTAATCCATCCAATCCTTGCATTGTTGTGTATCCTCAACAATGTTATCATCATCATCAATCCCTCGATCCGATCAATCAACCATAGCTTGGTTTTCAACAAAAATCATAAACAGAGCACTGATATCATCACACATGTCCTTATTCAAATCGTCAAAATCATGCGAAAAAATCCAAAAACATCCAAAACATCGAAAAAATCCAAAACATTCATAAAAGCAGAAAATGTCAAAAACATTGGAATCTGAACTACGTCGTCTCTGAGCTTAAACGTAGGCAAGGCTAATCTTTGATCAGCCCCCGAGACATAAAAATCCAAAAACATTCAAAAAAACATCAAAATCCAAAAACATAAGAAAATCAAAAAATCAAAAACATTGCAAAATCCAAAAACACCAAAAATAGCCTCAAAACATTCCAAAAACGCTAAAACATCCAAATATTTGAAAAAAATCCATCCACCTCATCTCAAGCCACCAAGTAATAATCAATCATCCATAATAAACTGATCAAGCTACTTTCATCCTTTTGGCAAAACAAACAGAAACAAGTACAACAATCAACAAAAGCAAGCTTCAATCGTAAAATCAATAGCAAACAACAAACCATTAAAACACAATCAAACTCTTGATCAATTTCAAACATGTCAGTCAACCTTATATCAACAGCCTATCAATCAACTTATCAAACCGATCTCATCCTATACAATGCATGTCCTAGATATATTGTTTCATGTACTACTGATATCACCCGATTCTTATCCCATCAAAACAAATCCCTTTGGTTGAAGGTATGAAGAACATTGGCTTGTTTGTGTACTTGATCTTTTCTTTTGATTTATCTTATTGCACCCATTCCAAGGACCTCTTGATGATATCGGAAGGAAGGATTTAGAGATATAGGAATGGGGCAACAATCATTATTCTTTGTTTGTTGTGCTTGTTAACGCTCTTTAAAATAACTTGGCTAATACTTGTTTTGTTAGATATGTATGGAGGATGTTTTAGATAGCTTGTTGACTATTGCATTGATTGGTTATACCTTTCCGTGTTTTGGTCTAAGATGTTTGAGACTTCTAAAGTGCATCCTAGCAAGGTTTCCATATGTCAGGTGTGAACAAGAATATTCTTATCTATTTGTCGAAGTCAAAGTCCATCACACTGGCACAATGCCATCCTGGTCCTTCATACCTTGATGCATCGTACTTAGGCGTGTTATCAAACATAAAGTAAGTGACCCTTTGAAAATCCCAATCCTTGATAAGCAAATCATCCATTTCTCATCATCATTTCTCATCATCATCATCATCATCTCTCATAATGTTGGCTTGTTGGATCCTCTTGTCATCATCTAATTTCTTCATCTTCCACATTAACATCACATCATGAATAGTTAATCATCATCACCAATACATCCATCATGCATCCATTATGCATTCATCTTGCATCCATAAATCATCAGAATTCTGCATATCATCTCACATGCATCATCATCATAATATAGATCTGTTAGTCTAAGCATCTCATAACTCATCCATTGCATAATTACAACATATCACATCATCAATCTCGTCCATCTCATATCATGTCATTATTTAAGTTGTTTAGGATAATATAGATTTGTTATTCTAAGCATTTTAAAATCATCTCATTTGCATCATCGTCCATAACCACCCATTTTGAACCTCTTTTTCGCAAGATCGACCCTCAAATTGAATCTTTTCGCTCGATCTCTCGAGGGGGCAATGTACCAGTGTACTTCTTTCCGCTGGGGCATCTGAAAAATCAGAATTTTTTTGATTTTGATCGCGGCAAGTTATTCTTTGAACCAACGCAACAAGTACATTGCTTCAAAGAGGAGAAAAATGTAGACACGTCAAATTTGCATTATGCATATTCATCCGCTCAATAAATAAATCAAATGCATCACATCCATTCACCTGGTAAATCGGCTTCTTATCATTTAAATAAATCAAAAGCTCACATCATAGTTTAATTAAATAAATCAAACTTTATTTAATTAAAATCTCAAAAATCATTTTCCATCCTTTTTTGATTTAAATAAATCAAATATTTAAGTCATAAAAGTCAAAGCATCCTAATCATCATCCTAGCTAATTAATCCTGATTAAATCTAATGCTAATCTCAACCACTTGCATTCTCTAGATTTGGCCACTTGCACATGAAATTGCATTTAATTGATTTATCAAAATATTTATTTTCAACTTGGCATAAAGGGAGAATATTCTCCAAGTTTGAATCTCCCCCCAAGTGGACATGTACACCCAACAGAGCATTTATGAGGCCTTACATGTCTCTTACATGTCCCCTTCCAAGGTCAAACTCGGCATTTATTGCAAAATTTGAATTCAAATTCTCCCTCTCATGGGCACTCTTCCCAAATCTTGCACATCCATTGACCACTCACCACTTGACAAGTGTCTTCCTCTCATTTGTCCAATTTTTGTCCCACATTGGTCTC
>VDFB02387770.1:0-41336 GCA_007258455.2 Sequoia sempervirens | reverse complement strand
GAATAAACTGAACTGAAATTACAATTCATCTGCTGATGCAGGCATCCACAAGCAGTGGGGATACTCCACTTATTCAGTGGGTAAGATTATAACATTATTAAAGGCGGCAAGCCAGCCATTTATATCCTCACTTCCACTTATTAACGTGGGGGGAATACAGTCCACACAACCACTTATTTAGTGGGGGGAACTTACAATTAAATAAAGATGATTATTTAGACTCAACCACTCAATCGTGGGAGTATGAAATTTAAACTAATTGCAGCAAATAAAATAAATAGCTGTTAGTACTACTAATCAGCTTTACAATGAATTAAACAGTTGCAAATAAGAAAGATATGCTTCCAAATCCATCAAAGGTTAGAGTAACACTTCCTCTAACTCTTACAATACAATAATGATATAAAAATGAAGCTCAAACCAGCATTATATAAAAAACTAACAAGTCTGATATAAAAATCTGCAATCTAGAAATGTCTATCAGCAAACAGCAAACTCATAAAAATGTTCACAACTCCTTCTAAATACCTCCGAATAAGCTGGAATGTTTTGCAAAGACCTTCTAGGAGGATGGCGCTCAAACTCAAACTACAAAACTGCATCAAAACTCAAGATATTATTCTTGCACGAATCCCAAAGCACTCATGAGATGGTACGGCCCTGTAGAGGGGCGATTTCTCTTGGAAAAATCAGAAACTTGGAATTAAAATCTGAAAACCTCCAAATATGGTTGCCATTATCATAGAAATGCAATGATCAAATACCCATAACCAAAATAAATTCATACCAAAAGCTGTAAATGAAAACCACCTTCAGCTGTGTATACACTAGCAACATAAAAACTGAAGTTCTCACCAAAATTCACCAATTTTGAAGCACAATCTGCTAGTCTGATTGAGAAGCAGCAATAATACCAACTAGGTGTTATCTTTCAAACACGAAATTGGATTGGAACTAGGAGGTAAGCATCCCTCGAAGTAAAAAACAAGTTGTCATTCCGACAGCATAACATTAGCATAAACATTGGATAATCAGCTCTTCAAACATCAGCAATATATAAGCTTTAGTTGGAAAATGAAGCAACAAGAATTCTTCAAATTCCAAGAAGTTGAATCAATTCAACTTCCAAAAGGGACGCCACCTTTTTGCCTTTTTACTTTTTGAAATAATAAAATATCATTCAACTTCCTTTTTAGGCATCCATTTCATATTGCAACAATAAAGCATTTATTAAATAATTAAATGCTCACTTGACCCCTTATGTCCCCTTCTTTAAAACAACTTGAAGTCATCAAGCCTAGGCGTGGGGTACAACTTCAAGACATGAAAATTGACTAAGTCTAAAACTCAGTCCAAGGAGATAACCAAATACAATGCCCAAGCTGCAACTGATGAATTGCTAAAAATAGCAAATTGACAAATGCCAAATTGAACCAAGTTGATGATGATGCTTCTGCCAAAAATGAACTTACTAAAAATAGTAAATGCTAAAAATAGTAAGTTAACTTCAAAACCATCAGAAAGCCAAACTAAACACTGAACTGCAAAGGATTGAATTGCTGCAAGATAGATACTGTCAAAAGATAGACTTGCTAAAAATAGCAAACTGCTATAAATAGTAAGTCTGCACAACATCCTGAGCATCCAAGCGGCGAGTATTTTGAAAAGAAAGGAAACCCTAGTTTTTTACTTCAGTAGCCCTCACAGTTTCGAGGAAATAGGCTAAATCCAAAAGAAGAGTGCATGGCCAAAATGGGGACATTACAAAAACGAATGTATATATGTATGCATTGGATGTTCTGTGCAGTGGGTCGAAGAGCCAGAGAGAACAAGAAAAGAAGAGAGAGAGCTGAAAGGCCGAGGCCATGAGGCAGAAGCAGAGGAAGAGAGAGGCAGGGTTTTGCTGCTGGAATCTCTTATGATCATGAATGCCATGGTTGATCTCTCATGAAGAGTTTGCTACCAGTTGTATCCAAAATGAACAAGATGTAATCTCTAAAAAGGCTATGAGCTTGAAATTGTATTGTAACCGTTTGTTGCTGAATAATACAATGGCTCGATCTTTGGAGTGTGGGGTTTTATATCCGAAAGGATTTTCCCCACGTAAATCTGTTTGTTCTGGTTTCTGTCTCATCTTTCATGTTTGTTGGTTCTTGTTGTAGAATCTGTTAATGCATGTTGTTGAATTTACATGTGCTTCTCTCAGAAGGATCAATGTGGGAAATAAACTATCTGTTTCCGCTTTAGGACATAGTTGTACGTGTCTTTGAGGCAACCTAATCGAAATTAAAGTTACTGAAGGCACTACTGTTCTTGGAGGTTACTCTGAGATGCCCCCCAGAACCTGATATTTTCCCTAACAAGTTTGACAAGTCCATAACATTTCATTGAGGTTGTTTTGCTGTCTAATTTCATAATTGCATTTGTTAGCTTCTATTTTGAATGCTTCTTTTTTTTTTCATAGCCTCTAGTTGCATTTCATCGAGTGTTAGAGGTTCAAACTTCAGGCACTACCCCAATAATATTGATCATCTCAAGCTCTCATAATCTTGTTCAACATACTCACTTTTCCTTACACTTTCAGTTTGCTTGGGTATCTGACACTTCTTATTTTTGTGTACCTTCTATACCAAGTATTTGACAAAATCATAATTTTAAGTAATAGTATTAGATTTATCTCTTGCATCAAGTAGGCCATTGATCTTTTATCTTGCTAAAGTCTTATTTTCAGTTAGGTAGTTTGCTCTAAGTATTTCATTGGCTATATCTTGTTCTCACTCATCTAGTCAGCATTTTACAACATTGTTTATTTGCAAATCCATAATCATTTATGGGCGTAGATTCCAGTACAAACTTGATTCTGGAGCATTCAGTGGGTCCTTTACTCTCATACCATTCATGTTTACAATTTACATGTTTGGCTTATTTCATTTTATGTCAAAGCTGTCACTTGATACAAACTTGATTCTGGAGCATTCAGTGTGTCCTTTACTCTCATTCCATTCAAGTTTACAATTTGCATGTTTGGCTTATTTCATTTTATGTCAAAGCTGTCACTTGAGAGCTTCTAAGGTCTGATTTTTAGATTAAACAGTTTTAGGCATCATATTGGCCATACCTTGATTCTATTGCTCCCATATTGCATATCGCATCATTTTTTAGAGTCCAGTTTTATGTTCTCAGTCACCTATAGTTCAGATTTAAATCCATTACAGTCCTAGAAGTTGATTTAGAGCATTTAGAGTCAAAATATTGTTTTGAACTTTGATGGTTTGATTTCAGTTGTGGTAAACTAGTTTTAAGCATCGAGAAGCATGCATATTGCTTGTAATTTTTTTGTATTGCACTTCACAATATTTCAATTCATCGGGTAAAGACAAATCTGCTGCTCTTGTGCATTCATAACTCTAGTTTCAGCTGACTTTGATTTCAAAAACTGAATTGAAGCATCACATAGGTCATTTGCTATCTGCATTGTTGTTTCATATCATTCAAACATAAAATTACCAACGTAGGCCTTTAAAAGTTTGATTTCAATCTCAAAATTTGTCTTGAAGCATAGAAATAGTTATTTCTTGCTTGCATATGAATTAGTTCGTAGTATATATCATCTTTGCACTTCATCTATAAACAGGTTTGCTGATTTAGGCAATCATAGGTCTTATATCAGTTGGATTTCAGCCGTAAGTGTCTTTTGGATTGTTAGATTGAAGGCACATTTTTACATGATGCTCAGTTTGCATTCTTCATTATAGAAACATGTTTTAGAAAATATTTGCAATCTGTAAGTCTCTGTATGTCATTCCACTATATTGATGTAATGTCCCACCCCAGGTGGACACTAACTAACTGAAATTTTCTGCCTTGTTTGATTATTGGTTTTCTGAGTTTATGCTCTTTGAATGATTTTCAAATAATTTAAAGATATAGTTTGCCAGGAATTATAAAGAAAATACATATAATTGCAATGAAGAGAAATATTGAATAACTATGGAAAATTTAAGAACTGCTGTAGCAAACCCTTATATTTTCTTTTTCAAATCAGATTTACAATGGTTTGCAAATACAATAAGTTTATTCTAATTGGATCACTATTACTTTGCACATCAATCAACTTTGCTTGAAAACTATAATGCTTCCATACCCGGTGTCCAAGCAACATAAGTGCAAACTCTGGAAATACAGATCAGCAAATAGATAGCTCTCAAATATGGACGCCTATCAGCAAATACAGGTCTCTCCTCTTTGAAAACGTTGCCCAGCTAATGCTAGGAGTTATACACCGAGGGAGGTAGAGAATGGAGGCCCAAGACCCAATCGATTCCCTCAAGAACTTCACATGCCGAAACTGGTAGTATATAGCTTGCTGGGACTGTATGGCCTCTTGAATTGACTTCCACGTGGCTGCAAAGGTGTGTAATCAGCAATAAATTCCTTACAGCAGATATCTCTGAACTCAAGTGATTAATCTCTTCAAACCCTTGAAATAACTTCACCGATTTTCTCAAATGTGACCACTGGTTGTAGCCACCTGTATATGCGACCTGCAGATGATCTCTCACACCCTCAGGAAGCAGAATCATGAAGATGCTATGCTCTCCAAGATCCAAGAATGCAGAAAACCCTGGTTTTCCTCTTCTCCTCAAGAAATCTTTAAAGAGCAAAGTGTTGAATGATTCCAGAATGATCTTTCATTTGCTTTTGATGCTTTTTTATACCACCATGTAGAAAGCATGACTCCCAATGTGCTTTTGAAATATTAAAATATATTAATCATTTTCTTTTTAAAGTGACTTTATTATATTTCATTAAATGGGCGCTCAAAAGGTCACTTTTATAATTTGATTTTATAACATTAATGACCCCTCCTTTAATAAAGTCAACTTATATCATTAATATAATCAATTTATAATTAATTATTAATAAAGTATTACTTTATTAATAATTAAAACGTCATAACTCCAAAAATAATCATCGCTTACTGAAATTGACAGTGCTAGGAGGTAATTTACTGAAACCACTGCTCATTCAGGTGCCTTACCAAAAATAGTAAGGTTGGCCTCTAGCACACAACTGACTTACTATAAATAGTAAATGCATCAAAACAGAGCCAAAAACCTCTGAATAACATTGCCTCTGAAAATGCTAACGGTCTAGAGAGCTACACACTGCAAACTGTTGTAATGTCCCCATTTTAGCCATACGCTCTTTTGTGATTGATAGCCTATTTCCAAAGGCCCGTAGGCTAGTAAGAAGTGCAAATTAGGGTTTCCTATTTTATAGGAGGTTTTGAAGGTTTGCATGTGAGAGTTTTTGATGCATGTCTAGTGGAGCTTTCTGGGTTTTTGGAGAGCTTCAGGATGAGGTAACATGCATGACAAAAAAATGACATGGATTTTTGGCAAATACCTTGCATGCGAGAAAGGTTTATGGGTTTTTTTTGGGTTTTCAGAGAGCTTCAGAGTGGTGTAACATGCATCTCCATCTGACAACCTTTCCAGGCACTTACTATTTTTAGTAAGTCACGACGGTTGCCCAGTTTGTGCTCAAATGGTGTTTGGGAACACTTACTATTTATAGCAATTTGCTATTTTTGGTAAGTTCTATTTATGGCAGTGTCATCCTAGCAACAGCTTAGTCATCTCCAGTCATCTTTCTATTTTTGGTAGTGCTCCAGTTGGCAGCAGTTCAGCAGTTCAAAGTCCTTTCTATTTCAGGCAAGGCAGTTTGGGTATATGAGGCTTTTAGCATTTTTGAGGCTCATTATGGTGAAAAGGTTCATTTAAGTCATTTAATATTTTATTACCTTTTTGGCCCCCTCGGCCTAGTATAATGACTTAATGTTGTTCTTAAAGGTGGGCTTTTAAGTGGGACACCACATGAGAAGTATTATTAATATTTTATAATGTTTTGTGGCCCATTTACCTTGGACGCCTAAAGTGAAGGAGCAATAAGTGTTTTAAAAATTAAAAATATTTCAAGAAGCTTGGGCGTCCCTTTTGGAGGAAAAAAGTGGAAGTTGAAAGGTCTCTCCAATGCGCTATTTATATTGGCCTTTCCTCATTCATTTGCATTCATTATGGTTTATTGTATAAAAATGCTGTTGAAATGAATTCAGAGCTCTCGCTTTCGAGGAAAGCATACCTCCTAGCTCCATCCATTCAGTTTCGTACTTGCAAGACAGTACCTAGTTGAATTCTGAAGACTGTGCTTCATCCAAGAGTGCAAATTGAGTTTAATTCTGATTTTCGAATTCAGATTGTTGTTGTATAATCTGATTTTAAGGTTGTTGGTTTTTGTATGGCTGTAACTCATTTTCATTCACAGCTTTGTGTGAATTTTATTTGGTTTTGGGCTAAGTAGCCGGTTCGGGTTCGGGTTCGGGTTCGGGTTCGGGGGTTCGGTTCGCCGGTTCGGCAAAATTTTTTGGGGGGTGGGTTCGGTTCGTCTTGGGTTCGTTAGTACAAATTACAAAATATGTAAAAAATATATATATATATATATATATATATATATATATATATATATATATATGCAGCTAGAAGCATGAATTAGGATTAGAATTAGAGATATCACATAGCGATAACATCATATAAACAACAAAACCACCATAAACTTGAATGTCATTTAAAACATGCATGATAAATATTCATTGTTCAAACTTCAAGCTCAATATTACAACACTTTCAAAGTTTTAATCATCATATGGATTCTCTAGATCATCCATATCAATGTCAACATTGACATTAGATGAAGTAGGAAGACTAGATGAATCACAAGTGCCAATGGCACCATCACTAGCACTACTAATGTGCCCATGCCCCTGTTGGATATCCTCATCCTCATATGCAATATGTTGGGAACTGCAAGCATCCAAGTCAGTATCCTCTGGCACTATATCCCACAACTTCATCTCCCCGTCCTTGTAGTTAGGTTGTTTGTGTGAAAGGAGACGCAAGTTGGAATGCACATATACTAAGTTCTCCACTTTTTTTGACAGCAATTTATTGCGCTTTACTGAGTGGATGAAAGAATATGTGCTCCAATTCCTCTCAGATGCGGATGAACTACCAACCTATGAAGACAAAGTAAACAATTAAAAATTTATAAATGGAATTATGAAACTTTTAAAACTAAAATATGAAAATTTATTAAACTTACTTGTGATAAAAATTTGATTGCAAGGGGCTGCAAATTTTGGAAGTATTGTCCATGGAAGTACCACCAAGAATGAACATCCTTTAAGAACCTATCACGGGAGGCATCAACATCTAGATGATTTGAGTGCACAAAATCAGTGAACTCATCTGTGACTACACTCCGCAAATCTCGATCAGGGAAGAGTCTCACAAATGCTGCCTTGTACCCTTCAGCCACTTCTAAATCTCTATATGGAGGAAGCCTTCCTGGTTGTGAAAGAACCTAAGAGCTGTAGTATTTTGGAGTCAATGCAAAGGCAAGAAGGTGTAATGGAGTTGTCATTTTGTTCCATCTTTCTTCAACAATTGTATGCACTTGTTTGAAGAAAGTCTCTTTAGGGTCTTGCTCTCTTGCATTTATGATGCACTTGATCTTCTCAATCATTGAGTCTATACCATCATATATTTGTCCAATGCATGGCTTGTCCATGTCAGTATAGCGAATCATACTCAAAATGGGCTCGGTGAAGCTAAGGAGATACTCCACACGATCCCACCATGAGTCATCTAATATCAGACTCTTAATTCTTGTTGCTCTTTTAGTGCTGCTTTGCCTCCATATAGACCAATTAGTGCTAATTACCATGCTAGAAAGTGCTTGCCTAACTTTCACAAGTCGTCTCAAGACGATTGTATTAGAGGCAAAGCGGGTTTCTGCAACCTATTGCAAATTAAAAAAAATAATCAATATTTAAAAATAAACTTTAAAGAAGAATTTAAATTAGATTGAACAATCAAATTATGAAAATCAGAAAATGACAAATGTAAATATTACTTCTCTTACCTTCAATAGCTCCAATTTTGAAAATGTTCTAAAGATCCCTTGAGACAAGTGGTGGTTGGTGACGAACATCTAAATGTCCTCAGCCTCAATATACAATTGTTTGATCCATTCAATTTTATTCCCAATCTTTTGCAGCATAAGATTGAGTGAATGGACCGCACAAGGTGTCCAAAAGATATGTGAATATCTTTCCTCAACCAACAACCTTGCAGCTCTACAATTCTTTGCGTTGTCCGTTACAACTTGAACAACATTTCGGGCTCCCACTTGCTCAATGGCTGCAATAAGAATATTAGCAATAAATTGCCCATCTTTTACTTGCCCCTCACAATCCACGGCTTTCAAAAACATTGCCCCTTTAGGGGACACCGCTATGACATTGATCAAAGGCCAATTTTTTGAGTCCTTCCAACCATCTGAAACAATGGACACACCTGTCTCAACCCATGAATCTCTTATTGGCTTCAATGCATCTTCAACCAACTCAACCTCCTTTTCCAATAAAGTGCTACGCTCCTTCTCATAACCCGGGCCCTTGTACCCTTTTGGAGCTTCATTAACCGCTCTCAACATCTCTTTCCAATATGGAGAACAGACAACATTAAAAGATAGTCCATTGGCATATATGCATCTTGCTACACATTGGTCGGCAAGGGCTCGACTCTCATTTTGAAATGCAACTTCCAAAGGTCCCTTTGCTCTCTTGTTTGCAAAAGGTTGTGCACTTTGAGCTTGAAGATTTGGAATGGCCATAAATGGGTGGTCTTCTACCACAATATTGGGATTGGGATTAGATGGGGGCTGCATTCCCTTTGATTTTTTATTTGACAAAGGGTGATTTCCTTTTTGGGCTTCTCGTTGATCTGCTAGTTCTTGCTCCATAATGTATTTTGCAATTGTCTTAGGTTGAATAGGGGCATCTTTCTTTCCAGGGCAAGGTGAGATGCCTTTTCCAGTTATGCCACACAAATGTGCTTTCACCCTATGGTATGAACTAGAATATTGAACATCACACCCATTGCATTTCCAAACATAACCACCACCACCTGGAAGCTGTCTTATCATTTCAACATACTGCCATAGGGGAGAATTTGCATTTGTTTTGAACTTTGGGTTTGGTTTAGCTATGGAGCCGGAGGTAGAACCCATTGACATTGTAATTCCTATGGCAATTTGTTTTGCAAACAACACATTCAAAATTTGAATGAAAACAAAATATAATAATTTTTTAAAAATTAAAACCTAGCTCTTTTGAATCTTGCACAATGTATACATTCATAGAAGAACAGAAAAAAAAAGATGCAAAACAAAGTTTCTGTTTGTAAAACAAAAAAAAAAGAATGAAAAAATGAGAAAAAAATGAGAAAAACATACCTTTTTGCAAAAATAATCTTCAACAATCTTTGTAGCAACCAATGAACACTTGCAAATCTGTAGGAATGGCAATGCAATCGTTGTAGAAGCTTCAACAATCAATATTCAACTCCTTTTGGCAATCCAACAAGTTAAAATAAGAAGTCAGCCTCTTGGAATGAAAATGCTTGTTTGCAAAACAAATGAATGAAAATGAGGCAGTTTAGGTGTTTAACATGTTTTAGAGGTCACTTTTAGGGTTCCCATGGGCGTGGGTCAAAGTCAAAGGGAAGGAAACATTAAAAAAAACAAAAAAAAATCACTTTTTGCCGCCCAAACGCCCGGGTTCTGCTTGGGTTCACCTTGGGTTCGCCCGGGTTCTGCTCGGGTTCACCCGGGTTCTTCACCGGCGAACCAAGGCCCAAATGCAAGGACCCTGGCCGAACCAGCAAAAGGACCAGACCAGGACCCGGACCCAGGGCGAACCTGGACCAGGACCCGGGCCAGAACCTGAAGAACCGGCTACATAGGTTTTGGGTATTTAAGCAATCATCTTTCCTACCTTGGGCGCCCCCTTTCATCAAGTTTCAGATTTTATTATGAAGTCTCCATTTTTCTAAAGCAGGTCGCCCTAGACAAGAGGGTTTTATCATTTCCAGATCTGCACTGGGTAGCGTGCACAAATAATTCATTGCCATTTGGAGGAGTTTATTGGACTGTGTTGGGTCACCCAGCTTCTAGCTCTCATTTGCTTTCAGTTTCACATCAAACGGAGAAGTTTGGAGCAAGTTATGAGCATTCTGGTGAATTCTTATGTTGCTATTTTGATTTTCTGTACTTAATGTTTCTGATCAGACTTGTTTAGTTTCATTATAATGCTGGTTTGAGCTTAATTTCATATCATTCTTATGTTGTAATTGTTAGAGGCTATTTACTCTAACTATTTGTGGTTTTGGGAAGCATATTTCTATGAATTTGCAGCTGAAAACTCCATCTTTGTAAGGCTGGTTAGTAGTACTAACAGTCATTTTATTTGCTGCAATTTATTTTTGTTTTAAGCTCCCACTAGATAAGTGGTTGAAGCATTTTAATTTCCAACACTTTAAGTTTAATAAATTCCCCCCATTGAACAAGTGGTAGTGAGGATTCATGGTTGGCTTGTTGCCTTATAATTTGTAATAATCGCTCCCGCTGAATAAGTGGTAGAGCTTACATAGTCGGTTATCCACCTACTTTGTATTTCCAGCATTTACTTTTATTTCATGGCCGGCTAGCCGCCTAGCAAGCATTGTATTTCTTTCTAGTTGCTAACAATCCCTGACACCATATGCTATCACCTCACCCACTTTGGGATCTTGGTGAACATTCTTGGTGAAGGGTTACCTTTCAAGTGAGTTATCTTTGGAGCTAATGCTAATCATTGGTCATCAGAAGATGTCCTGGGAATATTCAGTGTGACAGACGCTATCGCAGGTGCGTGGCTGGTGAACCGTGCCGGTGCGCCAGGCTGAAGTTCCATCGGTGAAGTGCGTGGCTGGCAAAATGTTGCAGCCGAACCGATACCGGTGGTGGCTGGCAGCCAGACGTAATGCCGGGTGATGTGGTGAGACAGCCAGTGTGGTGTGTGGTGTGTCAGGAACTCAAAACAAGTATGTTGCTGGTAGATTTGGATATGCAAGATCGAATATATTATTTGATCCATTACCTCTTCATTTCAACTTGGAGTGAACAAGAGGAGGATGTAGTTGCAGCAATGAGAAACATTTTAGTTTTAACTATCAATGAGATGGATGACATTCCAAATTCCGTCCCATCTTTTCTGCTAAACATTCATGAACAAGAAGGAAAGAATTTCTCTACTGCTAGTATCTTGATTAGAGATTTGTTCAATCAGTGTGAGGGAAAATTGAAGCCACACTTGAAGAAGACAGAGTAGATAAATGAGGTGGACATTAATGCAAAAGACGAGAATAAAATGTTGTTTCTCAATGAATCTATGGCAGATTGTCAGGATGAACCTATTGATATGTTTTTGTCTACACATGCTAAGGATGAGTGCAATGAGGCAACATCAGTTTTGAATATACATGAAGAATCTATGACAAGTAATCAAGAAGACCTCCTTGGTATGCAGCTTGTGACAAATAATGAAAAAATCAGTAACATACCTTCACATGATGGGCTTATTGAAGGTAAGAAGGATATAATCTTCAAACCAGCTAAGAGTGATGATTCCTTACTTCATTATAATAATGGAGATTTAGGTGGTTTTCAGTTTGATCATCAAACTAAGCTCTTGGGAAAAGATATTTGTGAAGATATCAGAGGTGTCACATTCAAAGAGTTACCACTCCAAGAGAAGTACGCAGGGCATTTTCCTTTTGATCAAAATAATCAGCCTTTTAGCATTTGGGATCCGGGTGTGAAGGTGCCTAATGTTGACAAGGAACTTGTATGGGATAAATTTCCTTTTGATCCCAATAAAGTAAAATGAAATATGCTAACCAATTTTTTTCGTTGAAATTTTCACAACACCATCAACACTACGCCAATTCAATTAGCGTTAGCATTAAAATTGAAATCCAAGTTTAAATTATTTCAACGCCAAGAATGCACACTCAATCCCAAGGAAGGAGAAGTGTTGTCATATAGCGGAGAAACTAAGAACAATAACTTGAAATGAAAACAACTCAATGTCAAGAATGTGCACTCAAGATCCCACTAAGGGAGAGGTGCTAACATATGACGGAGTTATTGAGAAACTGAAACAATTAGGCGGATAACCAGCCATGAGATAAAACTATCTAATTCTTCCGTTGCAGCGGGCATCCACTTAAGAGTGGGGATTCGCCACTTGAGAGTGGGTACAAAGAGAGCTACAATGTTCATTCTCCACACTGGCGGTAAACCATCCAGGGGTAATTAATATGGAATTTAACAAGTAATTGCAAATACTAAAATGGTTGGATTAGTAATACTATATCTCAACCATAGTCCCAAGACTCACCTGGAAGCGCCCAGACATGTGGAGTCACGCTCCGCGTAGCCCTGGCCGTGGGGAGTCGCGCTCTGCGCAGCCTTGGCTGCGTCCTAGAGGAGCTGGCGCGGACGCGGCCGTGTCCAGACGCGTCCAAGCCAGACGCGCTGGACGCGCCAGACGCACAGCGTCCAGGCGAGTCCCGACCCCTGGACGCGGTTGGCGCAGCCAAGGCCAAAAAGGCCAAAAAGAAACATAAACTTAAGTTTTTTTATTTTTTATTTTTTGACTTATATTATCTTTTTAGCCCTAAAAGCAACCTCATTTCATTAATTTGGAAAAACAGAAGGAGAAGAGAGAGTTGTGAAGAAAAATAGGAGAAGAGAGGGCAACTAGCAACCCGTTAAAGACAAATTCAGGGTCATATATCATTTGGGGAGCTTCATACCAGTGGTTGGGAGGAGCTTGCATTGCATTCCAAGCCAAATCTAAGAGGTAAGTTCAATTTTAATTGATTTTTTTGTGTTTTTTTAACAAATAATTCATTGTAATTTGTAAAATCATTGTTTTTTTGAGTTTGCATATTTTTTTTACAAACCCTACTTGCAACTTAAATAATTTTAGAAACCCTACTTTTGCAGCCACATTCATTTGCAAATCAAACCATATTATTATTTTCACAATGTCTCAAACCCTAATCAGAAAAGACCCTGCTTGGAAACATGCTGAAATCTTTCCCGGAATGAAAAGAGGAGATGCAAAATGTAACTACTGCAAAACAATATATCATGGAGGCATAAATAGATTAAAATACCATCTTGCACGCATACCCGCCCATGATGTAGTGGGTTGCCCTAGAGCACCTCCTGAGGTTGTTCGTGAAGTGCAGGTGCAATTAGAAACTTTTGAAATGCAAAAATAAATGAAAAAGAAACAGAAGCAGGAGTTGGTGAGTGTTGGAGTTGGACAAGGACTTGGTGTTGTTGGAGATGCTTCTTCCATGCCTCCATACCATCTTAGTGCTAGTGCTTGTGCTAGTGCTTCTGTTTCTGCATCAGCTATGCCTATGCGTACTCCTAGTGCTGGTGGCGTTGCTACTGCTAGTGGTAGTGGCAGTATTAGCATTGGCCCTAGAGTTCGTAAATCTAGGGTGGACTCATATTTTGTACCACACACTACTCCTGGTTCCCAACCGTCGCTTGAGAGCATGGGTTGGAACAAGGACACACATGATGCAGCAAAAAAGACAATTGCAGACTTTTGGTACTAATGCACCATTCCCTTCCATGTAGCTAGGTAATTCTTTTTCGTTTAATTGTTTTAAAATTTATATTTAAATTTTAGAATCTAGATGTATCTCATTATCGAATCAAATTTAAAGTTAAAAACCTAAAACTTTTTCATTTTACAATACTCATGTAACTTATTAATTTATTTATGACATGTTTTAGGTCACCTTTCTGGCAAAACATGGTTGATGCCATAACCATATGTGGGGCGAGGTTCAAAGCCCCTAGTGAAGATGAATTAAAGGGCCCACTTTTGACTCAAAAAGTGGCAGATGTGAAAGCACAATTAGAGGAGCAGCGCAAGCAGTGGAGGATGATTGGTTGCACCATCATGACTGATGGTTGGACCGATAGGAGAAATAGGACGCTGCTTAATTTCCTAGTTTCCTCCGGAGGTACTTGTACTTCCCTCAATGCATTGAAATTTGAATTTGATTTAGTGATTAATATTTAATAATTTAATATGGCTGGTTATGTTTTAATTTATTGAATAATTGGTTTTGCTTTTGGAGTTGACCACCGTCTTCATTAAGTCCATTGATGCTTCTGCCCAATTCAAAAATGCCACATACCTGTGTGAGGCTATAGAGGAGGTGATAGCTGATGTGGGGGAAGAGAATGTAGTGCAAGTGGTGACAGACAATGCAGCAAATTATGTTGCTGCTGGTAGATTATTGATGGAGAGTCACCCTACTATATTTTGGACTCCATGTGTCGTCCATTGCATTGACCTCATGTTGGAGGATCTTGGGAAGCTCCCATGGATCAAAACATGTGTGGAAGCAGCAAACAACATATGCAAATTTGTATACAATCACACATGGGTGCTTAACCTTATGAGGCAATACACGGGGTTGACGGAGTTGTCTCGTCCTGGCATCACTAGGTTTGCAACAAATTTTATTACGATGCAATCCTTGATTCGGTCAAGGGCAGCTTTAAGGCACATGTTTACTAGTGAGGAGTGGTCTTCCTCATCCTTTTCTACAAGCACTGCAAGGATTGTTGTGGCTGATTGCATTTTTGATGAGCAAGGGTTTTGGACACCAATGGACGAGATTGTGAAGGTAAAATTTAATTATTTATTATGTTTAAATTTTTAATCATATCTTACTTTTACTTGTTTATTTTCGTTCACACTTATTTGTGAAACATGTTTGCACTTTGCAGTTTATTGAGCCCTTGCTAGTGCTCCTACGAGTTGCAGATGGGGAGAAGCCCGCAATGGGATACATATATGAGGGCATGGATAGGGCCAAAGAGGCCATTAGATCAGTCTATGGTGAAGTTGAGGAGAAGTATCGTCCCATTTGGGATATAATTGATAGGAGATGGCAAAACCAACTTCATAGGCCCATCCATGCGGCGCATGGGCACCTAAATCCGGCCTTCCGTTTCCGTGTCGTGATCTTAGTAGGAATAGAAATTCTTAGTGGAGAATACCACGGCGATAGGCGGATGTTGCCAGCTGTTGTTACTACCGCAGTGGTCGCGAGGGAGATAGATGCCTTCACTAAGGCACAAGGAGACTTCTTTGCTACGTCAAATGTGCAAAGATAATAAGTTTCTTTGTCTTGCGGGTAAAATATATTTAGGGCATGAATTTTTCGCTCTTTTATATTATAATTTATTATTAAATGTTGAACTTGAACTTGAAACTTGAAATGAGATTGATTTTGTTTCTTTTTCTCATCTCAGATAGCTGGTGGCATATGTTTGGTTTTGATACACCAATCTTGCAAAATATTGCCATTCGTATATTGAGCCAGCCATGCAGTTCATCTAGTTGTGAGCGCAATTGGAGTATGTTTGAGCACATACACTCCAAGAAGTGCAATAGATTGACAGTGGAGAGGATGAATGACTTGGTATATGTTCATTACAACCTTCGGCTTAGATACAGGAAGCTTTTTGACCATGACAAAACCTTGATCAGTTTAGAGGAGGTTGATCCACAGTCTGAGTGGATCACTAAGGCTACAGATGCAGTCTTTAGTGACGAGGGCCTTGATTGGGTGGACCAGGCAGAGAGAGAGGCAGAGGTTGTAGCCATGGCTGAGGAGGAGGCTAGAGCACGAGGAGACATAGCTGCTGTCGGTGAGAGTGGCATGGAGAGTTAGACACAGGCAGAGACTATGGCTGCAGCTGCAACATCATCCAGGACCCTTAGACGCCTTCGTAGGAAGGATGCTGGCTCCACTAATAGAGAACAATCATGAAATCTGCAAATTACAAATTACAATAATAGAGAACAAAGCTAAGAAGAGAAGAATGAATACTATCAATGTTCTTTTACTTTCCAATGATGAAATAAAGACCAAAACTGAAATCTCATGAATCTGATATAAAAAACAGAGTTCTGGAATTTTGATCAGCAAACTGTGAGATCAATAAAACATTCATAACTCACTCAAAATACCTCCAAATCGAATGTCGTCTTTTGCTGAAACCTTTTAGGAGATAGGCAAACAAATTTTGATCACCAAACAACAACAAATCTTCACATATATTTCTTGCACAAATCCCAAAGCCACTAAGAATGGTACAACCCTCCTTGAGGGAAATTTGTCACTAAAAATCAGAATCTTCAAAATAAAATCTCATACTTTGCAAGAAGGGTCGCCTTGGATCAACAAATGCTTAGCAAAAATACCCAAAACCAAAATAAATTTATTCAAAGAGTTGCATTCAATTTTCACTTTCAGCTGTATGTGAACTAGCAACTCAAAATCTGGAAATATCATCAAAACTTCAACTGTTGAGCACAATCTGCTAGTCTAGATGAGAAGCAGCAAATGACCAACTAGGTGTTGTATTTCAAACACGAAATTGGTTAATGGCTAGGAGGTAGCATCCTCAAAGCAAAATATCACTTGTCAATTCGACAGCATAACAATATAATAAGCAATTGGATACCAAAGCTGGAGCAAAGCCTTCATTTTAAAGAAGCTCAGAAAACTCTTGAAATTCTCGAGAAGGCACACCAAAAGACACAAAAGTCTTTTCAATTTCCAAAAATCAATTAATTCTTCAAGATGGCGTCCCTCTTGCAAGCTAATAAACTTCACTTTATTTAAAAATATAACTCCTTAAAAGAGGCGTCCACCTTTCCCAAGGCGTTATGACATTATTAAAAATAATAATAAACACCTAATGAAGGCGTCCCCCTTCCAAGTCCCTCTTTTAAACACAACTTAAAGTTGTTCTCCTAGGCCAAGGGGTCAACTACAAATTATAACATTAATGCCTTTATTCACCAAAATAAAACCTTTAGAAGCCAAACTTGAATTGCATTAAATGATCCAACTGAAAATGAAGACCTGAAGACTGATAACTACATACTGCCAAAAATAGAATTTACTATAAATAGTAAACTCCCTGAAATGCCATAGAACCTCTAAACATGGAAACCCTAATTTTACCTCAAACGAGCCTACGGGCTTTCGGAATAGGCTGATGAGCGTCAAAACAGATCACTGATGAGAAGGGGACATTACAGTCCACCCTCCTCGAGATTGCTTGTCCTCAAGCAACCGAAAAGATGGATGCAACAAAATGTCCTTCCCCCGTGGCATCTTCAATAGGCAAGTTCCTCCATCTAACCAAGTATTCCTTGATTGTTCTTCTTCTCAAGGAACGCTCTCTAGTATCAAGAATCTCTTCTAGAATCAACACCAACTGACCTTCCTCATCCAATGGAGGTAATTTTGAAGTAGCCCCAACATTGTGTCCAAGTGCCTTCTTGAGGCATGAGACATGAAAGACGTTATGCACCTTGCTTCCAGTTGGAAGCTCCAACTCATATGCAATTTCACCAATCCTTTTGGTGACTTTAAAAGGACCATAAAATCGTGGCTTTAACTTTTCTGCACCACTCTTCTTAAGGGTAGATTGTCTATAGGGTTGAAGCTTCAACTAGACCATGTCTCCTACTTCAAAAGATCTCTCAATACGCTGCTGATCAATGTATAACTTCTGCTGATTTTGAACTTGTTACAGATTTTCCTAGAGAGATTTCAAGATGTCTTGGTTCTGCTGAAGCATATCCTTTGCCTGTGGAGCTCTACTATCACCAAACACCAAATCTACAAAGTTAGGAGCATCATAACCATAAAGAGCCATAAAAGGAGACATCTTAATTGACATATGATAGGAAGAGTTGTAACAGTACTCTCCCAAATGAAGCCACTTAATCCAAGCTCTTTGCTGCCCTGAAACATAATTTCTAAGGTAACCCTCTAGCCACTTGTTGACAATCTTGGATTGCCCATCTGTTTGTGGATGATAACTAGTGCTTGGAGTAAGCACTGTACCACTTAGCCTGAAGATCTCTTGCCAAAAAGCACTTAGGAACTTGCTGTCCCTATCACTGACAATGGTTTTAGGCAAACCATGCAACCGGAAAACTTCTCTAAAGAATAACTCAGCCACTTGAACTGCTGTAAATGAAGTTGTGATGGCATAAAAATGTGAAAACTTAGTCAATCTATCTACCACCACAAAAATACAATCACGTCCTTGTACCTTAGGCAACCCAGTGATGAAATCCATTGCAATGCTCTCCCATTTTTTATTTGGAATTGGCAAGGGCTACAACAAACCAGCTGGAAAAGAATGTTCATTCTTATTCTGTTGGAAAATAGAACACTCTCTTATGTAATTCATGATCTCATCCTTCATCCCTTTCCAAGCAAACCTTTCCCTAATCTGCTTGTAAGTCTTGAACATGCCTTGATGACCAGCAAGGAGAACATCATGAAAAGACTACAGAATCTTCTTTTTAAACTTAGATTCATGCACTAAAAAGATTCTACCTTTATAGAAAATTAACCCATCAACCAACTTATACCTTTCATCAACCAAATGACCTTCAAGCAAGCTGGTTGCAAACTGATTTTTACCATAATTAGCAGCAATTAACTCCTTCCAATTCCATCGATAACTCTAAGAATGAGGCCTCTTTGAAAGATCACCACTATGTTATATTTTTTCCCTTTGACAGCACTTTGCTAATGTCGCAGCTTGAAGGTTTTCACCAAGACCCTCTCCTCGAATGTACATATCCAAAACGGGACAAATTTTAAAAATAGTAAAACCGCTTCTTCAAATTAGGGGAGGGGAAGCTCCCCTTCATCGAAAGGAAAAGTTGAAAGAAAGTAAACTAAAACTAAGTTGCCTTCATCTTTTGGATTAGCTAGAGTAAAATAAGGTTTATGAAACACAAACTCCTCAAGAACTCCAGGAGACCTTCTGATTTATAATTTCCAACTACCTAATTCTCAACTTGCATAAAAGACATTTCTAACTTCTAAGTAATAAGCAGAGCAAGAGAAACTAGAAATGAATGAGGTTGATTTCTGACAAAGTGCTTCAATAAACTCTTTTCCAACAAACATCTACACACTTCAATGTAAGTTGAAATTAAGATCATAAAAGCATAACACAAATAACGGAAACTGGTGACATTATACCAAGGCAAAGGAGGCTCATGATTTTATTTTCTCAAACTTCGAACAAAGCATTAACTTGACATGCATCGAACAAGAACTTGTGCAGCTAAAGAGGCTTGCAAACTTTTGTTCTACAATGTAAAAGGGATATGTAATTACAACCTACTTGTTGGATAAAAGAGACTCAACAATTTATCATAAAACACAACAAGTGAACCGGACATCGAATAACGTTTGCCGGGTTAAAAGAGACTCAGCAGCAATTTGCCATCACAATAACTCAGAAAACTAATGTACTGAAAAGCTTCCATTTATAGGCGTTGCAGGAGTAGGGAACTCCTAAAACTCCTTTGTTTTCATTAATCTTAGCTTGCTCAAAGCAAGCTTTATTTCTAAACCTAGAAAGAAGATAACATCTAACACCTTAAGAGCAAGGGTGCGGTGAAATGCCAACTATTACATTTATCTTCTTCTTCAAAAGAATGGATAAGAATTCGCTCCAAGAATAGAAATAAGCGTAAATAAAGTTTAGATGAAAGCCGCTAAATCTCAATCATGGTCCTCGCTAAAAGGAACCGGTCCTCGGGTCGCGTGCATGATACTATCTAAGGCAATATTCTGGACCTCCAAGATCTCTTCGCTCGCGGATCAAACCTAGAGAATCAACGCTTCTTCACCGCTATAGTTCTATTCTTTGAAAACATTCACGCCTCGAAAAGATGACTCCACTTCAATTTGGATAAACCTGGCTGCTCAAGAACTTTTATGTTTCTCGACACCTCTCTTGATTTAAGAGTATATTGCACAACTCTTTTCCGATACCTTTCATTTTTCTCATATCACACCTCCTTGTGTTCTCAGTTGAGATGATGAAGTTTTGATATAGTGTTGATTTGGTCTTAAACTCGATGGGAGTGTACTCCATATTGAAAACCTTGAAGGACTGTAAACTCGCCTATGTTCAGACAAGCTTTGAGCAACTTTCTATTTTAGAATGCTGGAGTTTTCTCAAATCTCAAACTTAATAAATTTTTGGAAATTTTTTGAGATATGGTTTTGCTCTCGTAATTCTCGCGCTGGTAAATGGCAACCCAAATTGTCCGTTTTTGAAATTTTTGAATTGAGACTGAAAAAACAGCAAACCTTAATTTCTTCAATTTTTCACCGAAAAAGCTGGCACCTGGGTTTTGTTCAGAATACAATTAAAAATGGACCTAGTTGATCAGATTTGAAAAACACTGATGGCTGATCGAAAAAGCAGCCAACCCTAGAATTTGAAATTTTCTTGAAAAAGTTGTGATATGGGTTTTCTTCAGAAGACTATTTCAAGAGGACCTAGATGATCAAAAATTGGAAACCCTGAAGATTTCACTGACATGCAAACAAAAAAACAGCTGCTGCAACTTGATGAATTTCTCCAAAAATTCTTCAGAAGAATGAGATGAAGAAACCCAAATAGCTGAAAATTAAAAATCCTTGACCTTCTCCTTCAAAAATTTGATCTTTTGGATGAAAAAGCTTGAAAAAGCAAGGCCTTATGATGCTGGTCTGAAAAATTTAATGAAGAATCAGCAAACTTGAGTTCTTGAATTTTGAAACATTACTTCAAACTTGCTGCTCCAACTTTCTCCTTTGAATGCTACCTGCAAAAATAATGAAAATTACACTGAAGGGAAGTGTTAAATAGACTTAGGGTTTGAAATAGATTTGCTTTCTTTTGTTTTTATCTTCAAGACCCTAAACTTGGCCTGTTCAATGAATTTGGACATCCTCTTCCTCTTGCCATCTTTGAAATTTTGAAAATTTTGAAAATTCTACTAAGGCATTGAAAGTTGGGCGCCCTTCTTGGCTAGGGGCGCCCATTTTCTCCAAAGTTAGCCACTTTTTGAGAATTTTCAACTTTTCCTCCATTTTGACCCCTGGTTTGACCTCGATCTTCAGCTTCTAGTTGATCCGATGAACGAGCTGGATGATTCATCGCGTAGCCTGACTGATTCTGAGAAGATTGTTCTAGAGGCACCTCTGGCAAAAAACTTCGTTTTGACCTTCAATTTCATGGGAGCCTATTTCCTCCAAGGGCTCCGAACTTTCACAGTGTTAGCCATTTTTGCATGATTTTCAAGTTCTTCATTTCCCTTTGATCTTCTGATGAAATCTTGATTCCGGGAGCTACGCTGATCTGATTGACTGGCTGACAGGTTCACTAGATAGCTTGGTTGAAACCAACGAGGTGATCTTAGGCGGTGTATTGGCAAATTCCATCATTTCTGACCTCAAAAGCTTGGGCGCCCTTTCTCTCCAGGGGCGCTCAACTTGACCAGACTTAGCCATTTTTATGATATCTTCGCCACTTTCTCTTCTACAAATGATCCTACCTAATCTAGTGTTCCGGAGCTCGGATAGATTGATGGTTGGGTTTGTCGCGAAGCTGAGAAGATTTTGGAGGGGGTTCTCTGGGAGTTACTTCGCCAAAAAGTTAGATTTGGACCTTCAAAAGCTTGGGCGCCCTTCTTGGCTGGGGGCGCCCAACTTCACTACACTTAGAATATTTTTCATAAATATTACCTTTGCTTTTGAATTCTGAAATTTCACTCTTGTTTCACCCTATGTTCTGCCTCTTGTATCAGATGATTGCCATCTCGGATTGACGTGTTGGAGATCTTGTTGGAAATCCTGACCAGTTCTGAGGAAGTGATCTTGGAGGCTTCACTAGCAAAATCATTCGTTTGGGCTCTCGAAATCATCAGTGCCTTTCTCTTCTAGGGGCGCCCATTTGCTTCAAACTTAGAATATTTTACCAGATTTTCATCTTTACATTTAAACCGTTATTCCATACTTTCAGCTCGATCTGGATTTGCCGGAAACGACAAGTCAGATGCTCTGACGAAGACAGCCGTCGCGAAGCTGATTGAATTTTGAAGAGACTGAGCCCAATTGCAAACCCTAATTGTTGGATTTTCCCTTCCAAATGACTGGGCGCCCCTAAGCACCTGGGGCTCTGAAAACTTCTAGACTTGGAAAATTTTCCGTTACTTTCATGATTTTCACTTTATCTTTTGGTTGAAAACCCTCTATTTGACCTCGAATTTCGGGTGACTAAATGATCTGATGACTGCGTTGCCGGACTCGTTGCGAAGCTGGGAGGATTCTAAACAACTATTCCTGGGAGCTCAAACCCTAATTTCACCATTTGATGCCCTGAAAAGATGGGCGCCTATCTCCTCTTGAGGCGCCCATGTCAAGCAGTGTTAGCCAAAATTTTACGGATTTCAACTTCCTTCTTCGTTCTCCGTGCATGTTTGTTTAATCACCTTTTGTTCAGCGCTTGAGTGTTGAATCTGACGCCTGGCAGTTGACTGACCTCGATTGATGACCTCGGAGCTCCTGATATGCTTCTGAAAAAGCAAAATAGACCCACTAGGGAAAAACTGATCTTTTTGAGATTCTAACTGCACCAGCCTAATAGGGAAGTATTTTAAGCCAATCAAAATTAGTTTGGACGCTAGCAGACAAACTTTCTATTTTTAGAAACCTCTACTTTGTACCTTGCCAAGATAATTTCTTGGAAAGAAACTCAGAAAAACCTAGAAAGTTACCATTTTTAGAAAGTTTCTAAAAAATAGCAATTTTCCTAAAAAGTAGTGGGATTAAAAACCTTGGTGATCCTGCCTGGTAGAGGCAGGCTCTCCAGCGCATCTTGCATCACGATTTTGGTGCCTTTTTATTTGTACCCCTCATGCAAGACATGCACACCCAAATTTTGACCTTTTTGACAGATTTAACAAGACTTTCTCATTTCTTCAAAATGTCTTAAGTGTAACAAAAATTTTAATTTTGGGGTACAACATGCTGGAGTTTACTTACCCACTTCTGCTGCCTTTCATTCAAATCCTTTTGGCGCATAAAATGTTTAAGACTGTTGTGGTCAGTCTTAACAACAAATTTACTTCCCACCAAATATTGACGGAATTTAGACAAAGCATGCATGATGGCAAGCATCTCTTTGTCATAAATGGAGTAAGTTTTTTCTGCTTCTCTCAACTTCCGGCTTTCAAAGACAATGGGATGTTTGTCTTGCATTAGAACAGCTCCAACACCTTCACCTGAAGCATCACATTGCAATTCAAACGGTTTTGTAAAATCCGGAAGAGCCAACACTGGACATGTACTCATGATTTGCTTAAACTTATCAAAAACTTCTTGTGCCATCTTGGTCCAAAGAAAAGCTCCTTTCTTTGTAAGATCTGTGAGAGGGGCTGTTTGATGAGAATATCCTTTCACAAATCTTCTATAGAATCCACATAAACCCAAAAACCCTCTCAAATGAGAAACATTCTTTGGAGTTGACCAATCAAGAATGGCTCTTATCTTTTCAGGGTCAACTTTCATACCTTTTGCACTGATAATGTGACCAAGATATAATAGCTCTATCATCCCAAACTCACACTTTGATTCTTTGGCGAACAAGCATTCCGCTTCCAAATACTAAGCACTTCTTCCAAATGCTTAAGGTGCTCTTCCCATGACTTACTGAAAATGAGGATGTCGTCGAAGAAGATGAGCACAAACTTCTTCAACTGCTGTCTAAAAATCTTGTTCATACAAGATTGAAATGTTGTTGGAGCGTTTGTCAAACCGAAAGGCATGACAAGGAATTCAAAATGCCCAAAGTGGCATCTGAATGCTGTTTTTTCAATGTCCGTCTCCCTCATTCTGATTTGATGGTAACCCGAACGAAGATCAATCTTCGAGAAAAACATAGCTCCATGGAGCTCATCAATAAGCCCGTCTATCCTAGGAATAGGATATCTATTCTTGATTGTCTTTTGATTCAATGTAATTTGTGAATAATACTATTATAATATGAAGCATTTTTGATCTTCAGGCACTCATCAGAAATAAAGGATTCCTCGTGAGCGATCGACAACCGATTCTATTAGTTTTGATGGAGTTGATTCATTTTGTTTTGATGCCACAACGATCCAGATAAACAAGAGGGCCGAGAACGGTTCGAGTTCTGGCGCGATAATAGCCCGAGGCACCAACATGTTCCCACGCGAGCCCCGATCCATCCACCCACCAATTCCCTCCACATCTGTTTACCGTATTCTAACACGCATCACCAATACCCACAACATAGAAGTCATCTTTTACTTCATAATTTCCTATCTGAATAGAAAGGTTAGGAATTTTCTTAGTGCATGACATGGTGAAACCATCAGCTACCATTACTTTGAAGCCTTCAAACTCTTCAGTTTTCAAACCTCTCTTTGTCACCAATCCTTCATCAATGAAGTTGTGACTTGCTCCAGTATCAATTAGAGCAACTATTCTTTGAGATCCAACCACTCCACGAACCCGAAAGGACTCATTTTTTTGAAAACTTGATAGTCGTGCGAAAGCACTACCATCTCCCACCTCATCGGGCTTCTCTTCTGGAGCTTCTTCACCTTCACTACTTGCTGATTCGTATTGTTGATCAGACGAGTCAAATTCTGATCCAAAATCAGAATAGCCCTCCATTTCATCAAGCAGGCGTTTGAGTAAAATCTCTATCTTAAAGTCTCCGGCAGGGCGTGAAGGATTTCAAAATCATATCCTTGTTGAAGGTATCCAGTACCCAGAAGGAAATTCTTCCCAGAAGACACAAAATTCATGTGTCTACAAACGAAGGGGTACTTTTAATTTTTTTATTTTCAACCTTTGAAAAAGATTTCTCACCAAAGTCTATTCTTACTTCTCCTTTGGGCGTACTTGAGGTGGAGTCAAACATTTTTCATTACCTTCACAAGCTAGGCGCATTTACCATCTTTGAACTTCCATTTCGACTTGCCTGAGAAATTTTCAAGCTACCTCCTGGCACTTGGGCGCATTTAACCCTCTTCTTTTTCATTTTGCCATATTTGAATATTTTCCAATCACTTGCTTAAGTTGGGCGCATTTAGCCCTCTGCACTTCCAACTTCCTTGCCTTAGAGAAATTCCTTCAATACTCAACTCTTGTCCCAGGTGCATTTGGAGGTGTCAGCTTCTAGTTTTAATGCCTTAGTAACATTTCCTACCCTTTTCAAGGTCCAGGCGCATATAGAGTAGTGAACTTTTAGTTTTGATGCCTTAGAGAAATTTCTAACTCCTCCCAAGCTGAGGCGCATATAGGGGTGCTTCCTTCAAATTTTCATGCCTTAGAATATTTTCTAGTCTTCTCAACTTCTTAGGCGCATTTGGGGTATCATACTTCAAGTTTAAAACACTTAGAATATTTTTCAACTCTTTCCACAAGTCAAGGCGCAAATGACCCCTCAAGCTTTGAGTTTTTCACACTTAGAAAATTTTCAACATGCCCTTCTCAAGGCTAGGCGCATATAGAGGTGTCTACTTCAAGTTTAAATTCCTTAGAAACTTTTCAAACTCCATCTTCAAGTGAAGGCGCATTTGGGGGGAGTAGCTTCAAATTTAAATGCCTTAGAAACTTTTTTAAACTCTCACCCAAGTTAAGTCACATTTGGGGGTGTCTACTTCAAATTTTCCATACTTAGATTTTTTTCAAGGCCTCCTCCAAGTCAAAGGCGCATATGAGGGGGTCTACTTCAAGTTTACAACACTTAGAATATTTTTTAGCCTCTTCTTCCTCTCAAGGCGCGTTTTGGTACCTGAGCTTCAAGTTTACCAGACTTGGTCACATTTCCAACCTCCCTCTTCGAGTTAAGGCACATATGACCTCTACTTTCATTTTTTCATACTTAGAAAAATTTCTTCATGGCATCTCCTTCCAAGGGCGCATTTTGATGCTGGAGCTTCAAATTTCAAGTACTTAGTAAAATTTCTAGTCATCTCTCAAGCTAGGGCGCATTCAAGGGTGTGTGCTTCCAATTTTACATAACTTAGAAAATTTTCTATCAATCTTCAGCTTCAAGGGCGCATTTCACCATGTCTACTTCAAATTTCAAGGACTTAGAATATTTTCTGACTTCAACCTCCAGCTTAGGCGCATTTGGCATGCTAGACTTCAAATTTCTCAGACTTAGTGAATTCTTCATGGCTCTTCAAGCTTCTGGAGTGGATTCGAGGGTGTCAAGCTTTCATTTTGCCAAACTTAGATGAGTTTTCAGCCTTTTGTCTGACTTAGGGTGAATTGTTCATGATGCCCTCAGCTTGCCCTAGTTTTCTATTTTTAGAAAGTTTCTCAATTTTTTGCATTTCAAGCTGATTTTAAGCTCCGGAAGGCTTAATATTTTTTTTGCTTTGTCTTGAACCTCGTGACGTAACCGAGCTGGTGGCGCCTAATGCTTGCATGCACCTGTTATTTTTAGTAACTTACTAAAAATAGTAACTGCTCAGAATGAGCTCAAACTTTGTTTGCAGATTGCCTGAAGGATGTTGATCATGACTGGATGCTGCTTCTGTGTGACTGTCGTGTTCCGCCCCACCTTTTAGGAAACCCTAATTCCTCTGCTAAAAAGAGTAAGTGCTTGATTTTTGAACCTCTGCAACTCCATTTGATCTGAAATTCGCTCCATGGGGTCCTCATCACTTGTTTGACTTGTTCATATTGATGCCTCGCGTTGACCTGCTATTTATAGCATGTTTTAGAAGGTGGTTTACTATTTATAGCAACTGCTTGATTTCATGACCTCCACAACTCCGTTTAACTTGAAATTTGTGCCATGGAGTCCTCATCACTTGCTTGACCTGCTCACACTGGCGCCTGATGCTGACTTACTATTTATAGCCTGTTTCAGAAGTGGCTTACTATAAATAGTAAGTGCTCCGATTGCCTTCAAATTTTACCAGTGGACTCCTTGAAAGATGTTGATCGCGATGGGATACACTGATTTTCGGAAATTCTGGTATTTTACCCCTCATTTTGAGTCTCGAAGCTGGAAACCCTAATTTGACTTGCATGTCGATCAAACAACCTTCGTTTGACTCCGTTTATGTTGCACTTCACCCTGTTTGTGATTCTGATGTGCTGGGCAACCGCCGAAATGGACCTGCTAAAAATAGTAAGTGTCTGAAAAAGTGACCAATCAGCTGTCGGATGAGTTTGCATGTCACACTGCTCGAGAGATCTCAAAAAATCCAGAAAAACCCAGAAAAATCATCAACATGCGAGCACTGGCTAAAAATAGCAAGTCCTAGAAAAGTGATCAACTCTACTTGCATGTTACCTCGTTGCGAAGCTCTCGGAAAACCCAGAAAGATTATGCAGACATGCGCTGAGAAATCTCGCAGGCAAACCCTAAAAATAGCCACTGAAGGTGGTACTTGCTAAAAATAGAAAGTTGTTTGTATTCAATGAAATTTTGTCGGGAACCTGTTGGAAGCTTATTGACTGCAACGCCAAGCTCAAATTTCAATTCATTCACTCCATTTGACTTTAAACTGACCAGAAGATTCAAAACCCTAATTCTCAGACTTAGCCAAAATTTCACGTTTCAGCTCAAAGACGGGCACATCCCCGGAAAGGCAAACGGAACAAAAGAGAGACAAAAGGAAAACGAACTAAAAACCAAGCCAAAAGTCCCGAATAAAGCAAAAATTAGGGGGTCCCCATTTGCAATGGGGCAATGTGTGAAAAGGTCACAACACTCCTGACCTCCTCATTCAAGGTTGCCTCTGTTGGTTTGTCAAACTCCCTCTGAATGTTATTTCCTCCTCTTTGAAGAAACTAATTGCAATGACAATCTATATGGGTTCTTCCTCTTCGAGAGATGTCTCCATCCACCAACTCAGTCCCATGGCTGCAAGCTATGTCTCCATTCTTCAGCCTGCGTGACTTCCTCATAGGATGCATCAAGCTCTTCCTCCCTTGAATGCAATCTCTTTTGCTTCTCGGTCCGTCCTGAAAGCATTTTAAAGAGTTTACTAATAGTTCATAGATTCAAACTACCCTAAAGAGAAATATCCAGATCAATGCTAGAAGCATACATGATTCACTATTCCTAATGTTAGTGCATGAATTAAATGCATCATTATTCAAAGGCACAAACATAAAATACTTATCTCTTTATTGTGATGGTCTTTTCACTCCATCTTCATCCGCTGTAGAACCAAAACTCAATAGCCTCGGCCTCCATTTGCCCCTTGATGCATCCTGTGAGTTCCCGCTGCCAGGATATGCAATTGAGCAATACTTTATCACTTTAAAATGACTTCAGCTTCAGCAAACTACGTCCCATATCATAATTTCAGATCCGAAGTCACTCACAGAAAATCTCACACACATTAGTCCGATAATCAATAAGTCCTCTTCATCAGAAGCAAAATATCCCAAAACTCAAAAAAAGAATGAAGCAATCGCCCAAGCTCTCTCATGCAATGATAAGGAAGATATTTGGTGCATCCTTGCCATGCCACATCCACCATCTAGTATGTAATGTCCCGTTTAGTGGAGTAGCCAGAAATGACCCATTTAGCCTATTTAATTCCCGTAGGCTAATTTCGGGCTATATCAGGGAATAAATTAATTAATTGAATAAATTTGTCCAATTAAGTAATTCCCAGACGACTTTATTTTAATTAATTTAATAAAACGACTTAAATGTTTTTAAAAAATATTATAAAGTCACTTTATAAAAGTATATTAAATGATATATTTTGTGTGGGAAATTAAAAAGTAACTTAGGGAGAGTTCTATGGGAAATTATAAAGGAGATTTCAAAAACTTATTTTCATGTGCTTGATTTTATTTTTTTTCTTGTGGAGACTTGAAGCTTTCAGACAGAACAAACCCTAGGACGAAAATCCTAAGGGAATTGGTTTCGGTGGTGAAACATTTACCCTAGCCAATGTGCAAGTGGAGTCATAGATTTCACGCAAGTGTAAAACTATTGCCGATTAAATAGTTTATTGTAGGTTTGCAAGCAAATGATAAATTGTTCTCTCTCCAATTTTTGGGTGAAAGCATGATAGAAATTTGTTTTCCAAGTGCCATTTTAAGATTTCCAAGATTTGAATATGGAATGCCATCTTGGGTGGATTTGTTGAAGAAAATACATCAGATTGCTAGGTTCCTTAGTCACATATTGTTGGGTGACTCATATTGCTATAATGAATGGCAATTGTTTGATAAAATGTCTTGTGCTTATTATGAGTTGTTGAAATGCTTTATGAATGCAAATATGTTCCAAACCGCTAGACATGTTATTCTAAACAATTACAGTTAGAAAAAAACTCATCACTAGTGACTGAATATAAACTGTTTGACGAAATGTCAGTGCACAAAAATTAGTAAAATTCACAATATTTTGGTTTTAAAAATTTGGCCAGTATATTACAGTGGTATTAGAGTCATGTATCCTACCAGCCAGTGGGTATTTGTGCAAGTTTATGATAGCAGAAATTTATTCTGCAGCCAGGAGGGTCTCAGAGGTATTATTTTTAGATGGAGGCCAAACGATCCACTAGAACAACTAGATATTGAAGAAGAAATTGCTATTGCAGATTTGTTTAGTGAGAGAGCTGCAGAGAACATGGGTGATAGGGATGATCCACAAAATCCTAGTATTATACAAATTTTAAATGACTTGGCTAGAGGACATCGACAATTGGTTCAATCTCTCACTCAATGGATACAAAACAATAATGGCAACAATGGAAACACTGGTAATAATCACAATCATGGAAACAATGGCAACCACAGAGAGGGAAGTAACAATAATATTCCGGTCAACAACTCCAAGACAGCCAGTAGAACAATCCCTAGACCTTTACTACTTGAATTCTTAGAAGCATAGCCAAGAGGGCAAATAGGACAACAGGTAAAGGTTTTGCAAACTATTTGAGGGAATGCCAATCATTAGGTGATGAATTTCATGCAGCTATGTCCTTAGAATATTTTTGCTAGGTGAAGTACTAGAATATACCCAAAGGAGATAGGGGACACGGACTTGTTGTGACCTTTTCACACATCACCCCATTCAAAATGGGGACCCCCTAAATTTTGCTCCATTCGGGTCTTGTGGCTTTGGTTTTGTGTGTCTCTCTCTGTCTCTCTCGTTTCTATCTCTCTTTCCGAGGATGTGCCCGTCTTTGAACTTAAATTTGAAATTAGGGTTTGCACTCTTCAGGACAGTTTGAGGTTAATTTGGACGAGCAGATTGAAATCTGAGCTTGGCGTTGCAGTCAGATGGCTTCAAACAGGTCCCTATTAATTTTTCACTGAATTCTGACAACTTACTATTTTTAGTAAGTACCTGATCTAGACATTTTCTCAGCATTAATGAAAATTCTGATTGCTACATTGCATTCCGAGCACCTTTTAACTGCTTGCCTGCAAATTTTGAGCTAGAACTGACAACTTGCTATTTTTAGCAGTTCAGGCTTCGGAAGCAGATTTTAGCATTTGCATGCAAAGTTTTTCGATGCATGTCTGGAGAATATTTCTGGGTTTTCCGAAACCTACGCAATGATATAACATGCAAGATGAAATGATAACTTTCAACAGTCTTCACTTCTGAGGCTATTTTTAGGGTTTGCATGTTGGAATCTTCGATGCATATCTGGATATTCTTTGTGGGTTTTTCGAAGACTTCGCAGTGATGTAACATGCAAACTAGGATCAGGACCTTTTCCAAGAGTTGTCTTTGGAGACTATTTTTAGGGTTTGCATGCTGTACTTTTCAGTGCATGTCAGCATATTCATCATGGGTTTTTCAAGAGCTACGCAACAAGGTAACATGCAGGCAGAATTGATTACTTCTCAGGAACTTACTATTTTTAGCCAGTGCTTGCATGCAGTCCAGTTTGTTGGGATTTTCTGGGTTTTGTAAGATCTCCCAAGCAGTGTGACATGCAAACGCACCCGGTAGCTGATTGGTCACTTTTTCAGGTACTTACTATTTTTAGCAAATTCACTCCGGCAGCCCCCCCAACACTTCAGCATCACGACCAGGGCGACATGCAACATAAACAGGTCAAACGAAGATCATTTGATTGACATGCAAGTCAGATTAGGGTTGCGAATTTCGGGGCCTAAAATAAGGGGTCAAACGTCAGAATCTCCGAAAACCGGTGTATCCCACTGCGATCAGTATCTTTCAAGAAGTCCACTAGCAAAATTTGAAGGCAATCTGAGCACTTACTATTTATAGCATAGTAACGGGACTCGCTCGGACGCGGCGAGTCGCGCTTCGCACACCCCTAGCCGCGTCCTGGGAGTGCTGGCGCAGACGCGGATGCGTCCAGGCTGGACACGCCAGACGCGCCGGACGTGCAGCGTCTAGGAGAGTCTCGAGCCCTGGACGCGGCCGGTGCAGCCAAGGCCAAAAAGGCCAAAAAAAAACATAAACTTAAAGTTTTTTTATATTTTTTTTTTACTTATATTATCTCCTTAGCCCTAAAAGCAACCTCATTCCATTCATTTGGCAAAACAAGAAGAGAAGAAAGATTTGTGAACAAAAATAGGAGGAGAAGAGAGGGCAACCAGCAAACAGTTGAGGACAAATCCAGGGTCATATATCATTTGGGGAGCTTCATACTAGCAAGGAGGTGCATTGGGAGCTCATTACCAGTGATTGGGAGGAGTTTGCATTGCATTCCAAGCCAAATCTAAGAGGTAAGTTCAATTTTAATTGATTTTTTTGTTTTTTTTTTAACAAATAATTCATTATAATTTGTAAAATCATTGTTTTTTTGAGTTTACATATCTTTTTTACAAACCCTACTTGCAACTTAAATAATTTTAGAAACCCTACTTTTGCAGCCACATTCATTTGCAAATCAAACCATATTATTATTTTCACGATGTCTCAAACCCCAGTCAGAAAAGACCCTACTTGGAAACATGCTGAAATCTTTCCCGGAATGAAAAGAGGAGATGCAAAATGTAACTACTGCAAAACAATATATCATGGAGGCATAAATAGATTAAAATACCATCTTGCACGCATACCTGCCCATGATGCAGTGGGTTGCCCTAGAGCACCTCCTGAGGTTGTTCGTGAAGTGCAGGTGCAATTAGAAACTTTTGAAATGCAAAAAGAAATGAAAAAGAAACAGAAGCAGGAGTTGGTGAGTGTTGGAGTTGGACAAGGACTTGGTGTTGTTGGAGATGCTTCTTCCATGCCTCCATACCATCCTAGTGCTAGTGCTTGTGCTAGTGCTTTTGTTTCTACATCAGCTATGCCTATGCGTACTCCTAGTGCTGGTGGCGCTGCTACTGCTAGTGGTAGTAGCAGTATTAGCATTGGCCCTAGAGTTCATAAATCTAGGGTGGACTCATATTTTGTACCACGCACTACTCCTGGTTCCCAACCGTCGCTTGAGAGCATGGGTTGGAACAAAGACACACATGATCCAGCAAAAAAGACAATTGCAGACTTTTGGTACTAATGCACCATTCCCTTCCATGTAGCAAGGTAATTCTTTTTCGTTTAATTGTTTTAAAATTTATATTTAAATTTTAGAATCTAGATGTATCTCATTATCGAATCAAATTTAAAGTTAAAAACTTAAAACTTTTTCATTTTACAATACTTATGTAACTTATTAATTTATCTATGACATGTTTTAGGTCACCTTTCTGGCAAAACATGGTTGATGCCATAACCATATGCGGGGCGGGGTTCAAAGCCCCTAGTGAAGATGAATTAAAGGGCCCACTTTTGACTCAAAAGGTGGCAGATGTGAAAGCACAATTAGAGGAGCAGCGCAAGCAATGGAGGATGATTGGTTGCACCATCATGACTGATGGTTGGACCGATAGGAGAAATGGGACGCTGCTTAATTTCCTAGTTTCCTCCGGAGGTAATTGTACTTCCCTCAATGCATTGAAATTTGAATTTGATTTAGTGATTAATAATTTAATATGGCTGATTTATGTTTTTTAATTTATTGAATAATTGGTTTTGCTTATTTTTTCATGTGACACCATCTTCATGAAGTCCATTGATGCTTCACTAATTCAAAATGCCACATACCGTGGTGGAGCTATAGAGGGTGATACCGGGATGGGGAAGAGAATGTAGTGCAAGTGGTGATAGATAATGCAGCAAATTATGTTGCTACCGGTAGATTATTGATGGAGAGGCACCCTACTATATTTTGACCCATGCCTACTGTACTTGACCTCAAGTTAGAGATCCCGCAAGCTCCTGGATCAAAACATGTGGATGCAAAGAAAAACGCATGCAAATTTGTATACCACATGGGTGCTTTAACCTTATGAGGCAACATGGCTGAGGGAGTTGTCTCTGCCCTCGGCATCACTAGGTTTGCAACAAATTTTATTAATATGCAATCCTTTGATCTCGGCCATGCCTTAAGCATGATGTTTACTAGTGCGTGTGAGAGTGGCCCTCATCCTTTTCTACAAGCACTGCAGGGATTGCTGTGGCTGATTGCATTTTTGATGAGCAAGGGTTTTGGACACCAATAGACGAGATTGTTAAGGTAAAATTTAATTATTTATTATGTTTTAATTTTTAATCATATCTTACTTTTATTTGTTTATTTTCGTTCACACTTATTTGTGAAACATGTTTGCACTTTGCAGTTTATTGAGCCCTTGCTAGTTCTCCTGCGAGTTGCAGATGGGGAGAAGCCCACAATGGGCTACATATATGAGGGCATGGATAGGGCCAAAGAGGCCATTAGATCAGTCTATGGTGGAGTTGAGGAGAAGTATCATCCCATTTGGGATATCATTGATAGGAGATGGCAAAACCAACTTCATAGGCCCATCCATGCAGCCACATGTTTCCTAAATCCGGCCTTCCACTTCCGCTGTGATCTCCGTGCAGATAGTGAAATTCTTAGTGGGCTCTACACGATAGATGGATGTTGCCCACTCCGTTGTCATACAGTGGTGGAGATATTTCACTAAAGTGGCATATAGATTCTGCAGCGATAATAGATAACATTACCTTCTGGCATAATTTCACTTTTATATTTATACTGAGTTACAACAGCAACCTGGAACTGAAACGGAAACAGGATGATATTCTGTTTTTCATTCTATAGATGGTGTATGAGTGCTTTGCTCCACATACCAGGTCTGCAAAATGATGTACATTCAGAGACGAGCCATCATTCAGTTTGAAAATTGGAGCAATATACCTCGCAGTTGAATAGATTTATTAATTACTGTATAGGCCTGGTCACAGTCTCTGCCTCAGATATACAGGAAGCTTTTTGACCACGACAAAACCCCGATCAGTCTAGAGGAGGTTGATCCATAGTCTGAGTGGATCACTGAGGCTACAGATGCAGTCTTTAGTGACGAGGACCTTGATTGGGTGGACCAGGCAGAGAGAGAGGCCGAGGTTGTAGCCATGGCTGAGGAGGAGGCTAGAGCACGAGGAGACATAGCTGCTGTTGGTGAGAGTGGCATGGAGAGTCAGACACAGGCAGAGACTATGGCTGCAGCTGCAACATCATCCAAGACCCTTAGACGCCTTCGTAGGAAGGATGCTGGCTCCACTATGCCATAGGGCATCGAGTCATAGACTTATAGCTATTGTTTTACTTTTGATATTTCATATTTGTATGGAACATTTGATGTCATGGATTTCATATTCCATGAGTTTTGAATACATTTGACTAATTTTATATATCTAAGTATTCTATTTCCTTCAGCAACACAACTACAATTTGTGTACTTTATACTCTTATGTGTGACGTTGTATTTGTGCATGTGATCAAATTTCATTTATTTTATTTGTATATTCAATAAAGGTGCTTGAAACAAGTTTTTAACCTTAAAATCTCTACCTCTAGGGTTTTTTCAACTTTTTTTCATTTTGCCGAGTCTACGCCAAGTCCGCGTCCCGAGTCGCTGAGTCGCGCGCCGAGTCGCCCTCGCTGAGTCCGAGCCGAGTCCGAGTCTCGTTACTATGGGTCCAAGCATCTCTCAAATCGAGAGGTAAAGAAGCATACTCCATGTAAGTTTGACGTGCATCATCAGCAAAAGTTGGTGCAGCTTCAACCGGTTGTTGCTCTTCCCTTGTTGTGAAGACGGGGAAAAGAGGTCTAGAGGATGACCCACTAGGAATTGCAGCATGCTGACCCACAATTCTATCTCCTTTATTCACCTCAGGACTGCCATTACTAGATTTTCCATTAACTCCACTGCTTTCACCAGTTGGATTATTTTGGGGCTGAAGAACATTATGTGTTGCTTGCTGATCCAACTTGGACAATAATCGGGACATCATGTCTATCATTCCATCAAACTTCTTCTCAACTCTATCCCTCTCCTCATTAGATTGCCTAACACTGTCTGACATTATTTCAACTGTTTGACCAACTTCTTCCACTAACTTTTCTGTACCTTCCACTGTTTTGCCAAGATCCCTTAAGGCTTTTGAAAATGTCTCTGCCTTTGGAACAGGTGGAAACTGATGTTGAGTTCTGGCCTGACTTCTGGTGAATGGTTTAGTGTCTCTTTCACTCATTAGACAACCAACTGCAAAATGCCACAGGATGGCAGGGTCTTATGCTCTGATACCACTGAAATATGCTAACCAATTTTTTTCGTTGAAATTTTCACAACACCATCAACACTATGCCAATTGAATTAGCGTTAGCATAAAAATTGAAATCCAAGTTTGAATGTTCTCAACGCCAAGAATGCACACTCAATCCCAAGGAAGGAGAGGTGTTGTCATATGGCAGAGAAACTAAGAACAATAACTTGAAATGAAACAAACTCAACGTCAAGAATGTGCACTCAAGATCCCACTGAGGGCGAGGTGCTAACATATGACGGAGTTATTAATTGAAACTGAAACAATTAGGCGGATAACCAGCCATGAGATTCAACTATGTAATTCTTCCGCTGCGGCGGGCATCTACTTAAGAGTGGGGATTCACCACTTGAGAGTGGGTACAAAGAGAGCTACAATGTTCATTCTCCACACTGGCGGTAAACCATCTAGGGATAATTAATATGGAATTTAACAAGTAATTGCAGAAACTAAAATGGTTGGATTAGTACTACTATATCTCAACCTTACAATCATGAAATCTGCAAATTACAAATTACAATAATAGAGAACAAAGCTAAGAAGAGAAGAATGAATACTATCAATGTTCTTTTACTTTCCAATGATGAAATAAAGACCAAAACTGAAATCTCATGAATCTGATATAAAAACAGAGTTTTGGAATTCTGATCAGCAAACTGTGAGATCAATAAAACATTCATAACTCACTCAAAATACCTCCAAATCGAATGTCGTCTTTTGCTGAAACCTTTTAGGAGATAGGCGAACAAATTCTGATCACCAAACAACAACAAATCTTCACATATATTTCTTGCACAAATCCCAAAGCCACTAAGAATGGTACGGCCCTCCTTGAGGGCGAATTTGTCACTAAAAATCAGAATCTTCAAAATAAAATCTCATACTTTGCAAGAAGGGTCACCTTGGATCAACAAATGCTTAGCAAAAATGCCCAAAACCAAAATAAATTTATTCAAAGAGTTGCATTCAATTTTCACTTTCAGCTGTATGTGAACCAGCAACTCAAAATCTAGAAATATCATCAAAACTTCAACTGTTGTCCACAATCTGCTAGTCTGGATGAGAAGCAGCAAATGACCAACTAGGTGTTGTATTTCAAACACGAAATTGGTTAATGGCTAGGAGGTAGCATCCTCGAAGCAAAATATCACTTGTCAATTCGACAACATAACAGTATAATAAGCAATTGGATACCAAAGCTGGAGCAAAGCCTTCATTTTAAAGAAGCTCATAAAACTCTTCAAATTCTCGAGAAGGCACACCAAAAGACACAAAAGTCTTTTCAATTTCCAAAAATCAAATAATTCTTCAAGATGGCATCCCTCTTGCAAGCTAATAAACTTCACTTTATTTAAAAATATAACTCCTTAAAAGAGGCGTCCACCTTTCCCAAGGCATTATGACATTATTAAAAATAATAATAAACACCTAATGAAAGTGTCCCCCTTCCAAGTCCCTCTTTTAAACATAACGTAAAGTTGTTCTCCTAGGCCAAGGGGTCAACTGCAAATTATAACATTAATGGCTTTATTCACCAAAATAAAACCTTTAGAAGCCAGACTTGAATTGCATTAAATGCTCCAACTGAAAATGAAGACCTGAAGACTGATAACTACATACTACAAAAAATAGAATTTACTATAAATAGTAAACTCCCTGAAATGCCATAGAACCTCTGAACATGGAAACCCTAATTTTACCTCAAACGAGCCTATGGGCTTCCGAAATAGGTTGATGAGCGTCAGAACAGATCACTGATGAGAAGGGGACATTACATACAAAATTCAGATTTCACTGAAAGCTATGAGATGGCCATTAGAGAAGATGTCTTTGACAAAGAAGCTTGCATGGAAAAGCCCCATAATAACCCTTTTAAGATGGTTGCAACTACTAAGGAAGAGTTTGTTACTACTAAAACTTTTAGGACTGCGATCAATAATGACTCATTGATCAAGTTGGGGGCTGCCTTAACATATAATCAAGGAGATAGTGAAGGGGAAATGGAGATTGAAGACCACAGGGCCCTTGCCGATGAAAAGTTAAAAGAGGTTCTTAAATTCAAATCAGATTTACCTCTTAATGTAGTTGGATTGTAAACAAAGGCTCGAATGATTGGTAGAATTTGATCCTCTTCATGACCTTAAGCATTTTCAGTTGGTGGGTGGTGAAAGACTAGAGTCTTGGAACAGCTATGAGGGCAGCGAAGACAAGAAACAAAATTCTGATTTTGAAATGCAACCTATCAGTAGTTCACCATCCTTGCACATTAATGAGCGAAAAGGTCAATTCTTGATATCCATTGAGGATGAGGTGCATGTCCTATTCAAATTTGACCACTCACATAGTTTTGATTGGATAGAGACAGGAAGGAGTTGGGGATGGAGCCACTCTCTTTAATCTACAATTCATCAAAGACTCCTTAGAGATTATGAAATCAGAGTATCTTTACTAGATTAAAGATCGGGATTATCCCTACAAACTCGCAAAGAAGGCCATTGGTGCAATCCAAGGAAGTGAGAAAAAGGTTGATAAGCTTACTCTTAAGCTTGAATCAACGAATGGCATGTTAGAGAATGCCCAGTTGGTTGTAATGGAGGTAGAAGGCCAGCTAGCTGATTTCAAACATCTCAGAGAGTGTGAGGACGGGTTACACTCAGTGATTGATAATCCTCCAAGCTTTCTTGTAAGTGAATGCATACGAGGTATAGAGGATTCAGTCTCCATTTGGGAAGTGTTGATTCATGATGACTTCCCCATCTTTGACACCAGATTTCTGGAGATCGTTTTTGGCTCTAACAAACATTTGGAATCATGAAGAGAATTTGTTTAGGTGTATTGGACAATTTCTATGGTTGATTATCCAAGTATGGGATTTTCAACATGTTTTGATGAATATCATTATATGTGGAAAGAAGGTATGTTGGAGTGATAAGCGTCAAATTTTCAGTTCTATGGGTGCGGTTACCTTCTTTATCAGCCATTTGATGATTATTTTTGATCATCAATTGGAGGTTCAGAGAAGAAATTGGAGCAAAGAATGGTTCTTTGCTGTGATGGATCTTTTAGAGTGGGTGTTTCCAGCTTTGTTTTTTAGCAGATTAGTTAAAATGAATGTGGATTTTCAGTAGTGCAGCAGTTTTTCATTTCCTTGCATGTTGATTTATCTTAAATCTGATGTTCAGTCATTCATTTTGACTTGGTGGGCAGCTGGTACACTCATATTTTCACTTCACAATCTCTTTCCAGAGATGATTTTTGGCTTCAAATTGGAAAAATGGTGGCTCAGACTGATCAGAATCAGATTTTTGTTGGAGTTCAAGTTCCTTCTAGTAGTTACCCGCGCACATTCCTTGGAACTAATGCTCGAGGCAGCGAATCATGGAGTGTTTTGGTTTATCATTTTGAGATTTTTGGAGAGGGAGTTGTGGAAGTTTTCAAGTGTCTTCTTGAATATGTCCATATTCATCTGAGAAGGCATTATACATCCTTGAAAGGTTTTGAGGATGAGGCTGCTATGACTTTGCAAAGAGCTGTTTGTTCCTTTGCAAATAGCCTTGATTGAGTCATTTTTGTTGTCGTGACTCTCTTTGATACTTTGAAGAGATGTGCTGATGAGATTATTAGATTATTTTTCTTTGTGCTCAAGTTGGTGTTAGTCATTGGCGTGGCAGTTGATTACTCCTCAGAGTCTGTTGGGTGTGTGATGCTATAGGGATTTATTTTCAATCCTTCCACGATTTCTAGATTGAATTCCATGCATGTTAACTCTTTGTGGTTGTTGGGAAGGTTAGTGCAATTCTGGTACATTGGCTTTATTTGTGTGATCATAGTGGTGCAGCATCAGCATGGTGGGTCTTTCCAGAAATGGACACGGGACCCCGAGATCTTATATGTTTTGGTGGGATCATTTGGAGTGTAGTGGCATTGTTTGAGGACAAGCAATTTTGGGAAGGGCGGACTGTAATGTCCCCATTTTAGCCATACACTCTTCTGTGATTGATAGCCTATTTTCGGAGGCTCGTAGGCTAGTCAGAAGTGCAAATTAGGGTTTCCTATTTTATAGGAGGTTTTGAAGGTTTGCATGTGAGAGTTTTTTATGCATGTCTGGTGGAGCTTTCTGGGTTTTTGGAGAGCTTCAAGATGAGGTAACATACTGTTGTGACCATTTCACACATCGCCCCATTGCAAATGGGGATCCCCTCATGGCCCTGTTGCAACCGCTATCACTTGTCTTTTCTTTTTACGTACAATGAGGCCACCATCTGAGGGTCCAAGCTCAACCGGCTTGCCGAGAGTTACCTGCAAGCCAAGCCGGGTGAATTCATGCTTGACCAGCTGCAGAACGCCATGTTTCAAAAGGCCCGTGGCAGTTCAAGACTGGTGGAATTCACACTGGTATTCCCCATTTTAGGGAAATTTGTTTTTTCGATTTTCATTTTCTACATTTTGGACTCAAACAAGGTTCCCTATTTTAGTTTGCTTTTTCATTTTAGAAAAATTTCTATTTTTGGAAAGTTTCTATATTTAGAAAGGTCTTGAATTCCAAAAATGCACTCAGAAGTTCAAAAAAATTGAAAAATCACTCAGAAAATCAAATAGAAAAATTGAAAAATTATTGAAAAATCTGGAAAAAACAGTCAAAAAGCATGAAAAATCAGATCAGATTCTGGAAAAATCAGTTCGAAATCAGTCAGATCTGAGGTCAAAATCACAGAAAATTAACTCAAAAAGAGCAAAATTCATGAGAAATCTGGTTAAATCTGAAGAATTCGCCATAAGGAGGATGGTCCTTGAAAAGTGGGACGGAAAGAAGGAAGGAATGTCAGACACTAAGGGAAGTCCGCCCTGCCACAAGAGAGAAATGTCCAGGACTATGTAAAGTCCGCCCAGCCATAAGAGAAAGATGGCAAGGACTATGTAAAGTCCGTCCAGCCATAGACAAGGAGAAAGGAAAGATGGAATGTCCAAGACAATGAGAAGTCCGCCATGTTCAAAGAGGAAGTGTCAAAGGTTCTTCAAAGTCCACCATCCTCAAGGAGATGATGCCAAGACTCTCTAAAGTCCGCCTTGCAATATCCTAGCCTCCTCCAAAGTCCGCCATACACTTGAAAGGAAGTGCAAAGAAGTTATGAAGTCCGCCATGTCAAGTGCCAAATGCTTAGAAAGTCCGCCTTGACTTGGAAGAGGTTGGCAAAAGGTTAAAGAAGTCCGCCACACAATGTCTAAGACCCTTTGAACTCTGCCCAAGCCTTGAAAGGTTAGGAAAGCATCTTTGGAAGTCCGCCATGTCTTGACCAATAGGTTGGAAAGTCCGCCTAGGCACATGGGAAAGAGAAAAATCAAAAAATTTCACTAAGTATTGGTGCCTACCAAGGAAAAATTCGAAAATTTGCCTAAGTGTAGAGGCTAAAGGATGAAAAATTGAGAGTTTGGACTAAGTATCATGACATTTTCGAGAGGTTAAGTGCTAGGTTTGAAAGGACAAGTGCTAAAGAAATTAGGATATGGCAAGGAATAAAATGAAGTGTGCCAAGCACAAAAGTGAAGAGAAATTTAAATTTCGCCTAAAGTCTTGAATGTCTAGAAGAAAAGTTGGCCGAGTATACAAATAAAGATGCGTAAATCAAAGAAAGGAAGGATCGTCCTTGGCCAGAAGGAATAAGAATTTGTCAAGCGTCAAGGAAATTCGCCTGATGAAGACATCCAGACAAGGATTTTGCCTAGAAAAATTCGACTGAGCAAGAGAAAATTTGACTTTGGCAGAACAAAATAGGCTTAGTGCAATTAAAAATTTTGCCATGGCAGAAGAAAATAGGGAT
>VDFB02387769.1:0-27158 GCA_007258455.2 Sequoia sempervirens | reverse complement strand
AATATGAAATATTTTATGTAAATGTTTTTGGATGTTCATGGAACATCCCCATGTGATTTGCAAGTTGTTGATTGACCACTTGGGTGTTGTATTGTGTCTTGAGTTGGATTTCTTGGTTATTTGTAGATAGTTGGCCAATAGAGCTTGTTGCTTTGCTTATGTCATGTGCTTGGAGGTCTATGCCAACATTTGAAGATGTGTTAAGTTAGATTTGGGTGCTAACCTAACTTGGTTAGAATTTCCTTGAGAAAATTCAGTTAGAAGTATGTTTTTGGGTCGACTGGTTATGTACTTCATGTTTCATCTACACATTTCCTTTGATACCGACTTAGATTGGTGTGCATCAACATGTGAATTGTTTTGGATCACATTGGAAGATGTATTAAGTTTTTTTTTGGTCCTCTCTATCTTTGGGATAGGACAGCATTATGTTTTGGTGGCCAACTTGTTGAATCCATTTTTTTGAAGAGTTATGGTGGATATAAATGTAAGATCATTTCAGATGCAACAAAGTGGACATGTGTATGAACAAGAAAAGTGTAAAAGAGAGTGGATTGTATTTTAAGATCTTGCAAAAAAGTGTGATCGTGTATGAAGGATTGATCAAGCATGTTGTAATGCCTCATTCAACACAATGTTGTGTTGTAATTATTTTAATTCTCTCTAAATCATTTTGTATCCTACTTTGAGATATTGAATATCATCAGGTACTTTATATCTTGCTCATGGAGTTGGTAATTTTGAAATTCCTTTGTATCTTTCTCTAAGGTAGTACGCCTTAGTTTGCAAGTCCCTTTTGGTACTGAGCCTTAATATTGTGACTTTAACTCTTATCGTGGTTTTTCCCTCATTGGATTTTCCATATAAATTTGGTTTCATCTTGTGGATGTGTGTTCTTGTCTCCTTTATCATTGTTGTTGATCTAACTACGATTAGAATTGCTATATCTTTCCTTTTTGAAGTTGTTGAGGGCTTAAACTACTATATCTTTCTACTAATCTACTTATAGGTTTGAAGAACTCCCACTACTTGGGAAATCTCAGGTCTTGTATAGATCATAGCATACATAAGGCTTCCTACAACACTAGCATATGGAACTTTATACATCTCTTCAAGTTCATCATCTATTTTTAGGACATTGTTCTAGAGATATCCTAGCACCAATTGGAAAGGGAATATTAACTGGTTTATAATCATGCATGTCAAAACATTGAAAATTAGTGTTAACATACTTCTTTTGATTTAACTATAATTTTTTATTAACGCAATCCTTGTTTATTTCCATACCAAAGACATATTTTTTAGCTCCTAAATCTTTCATTTCAAATGTACTAGATAAATGACTCTTAATTTCCCTAATCATTCCCTTATCATTTCCAAAAAATAACATATCATCAATATATGGAACAATGATTAGTAATCGATCATCAATTAATTTAAAAGAAACACAATGATATTATTCACTTCTAATAAATTCATGATTCAATGCAAATGCATCAAATTTTTGATACCACATTCTTAGTGACTACTTCAAATCATACAAAGATCTCTCTAACTTACAAATCAAGTGTTCTTGTCCCTTCACAATAAAATTATCAAGTTGTTTCATAATTATTTCCTCATCAATATCCCCATGTAAAAATTTGTTTTAACATCCATTTTCCATATATCTAAATCAAAAGCAACAATAAATGATAAAATGAATCTAGTGGAGCTTAGTTTAGCCACAAGAGAAAATTTTTAACCAAAATCCAATCCCTCAACTTGGGAATAAATTTTTGCCACTAATTTGGCCTTGTACCATTCCAACTTACCATATGCTTTAAATTTATTTTTAAATACCCATTTTCATCTTATGGATTTCCTCCCATTAGGTAGCTCGAATAGATCCCATGTGCCACATTTGTTCAAGGCCTTTATTTCATATTTCATTGTTTTTCAAGAATCATGCTCATATGAAGATAAGGCCTATTTCACAGATCTAGGTTCATTGTTAGTACAAAATAAAGAAAAAACACAACATAAATAAGATGGACTATTATATGTATACCTATCAATAGGTATATGTTTTCTATTGGATTTTCTTAGAGGTGTAACAAGATGCTCTGGTTGTTTCTCTTTAAAATTCTCTTATAATCCTTGTTTTTCATATTCATGTTCATCATGTTGTTCTACATGTGCATCTTCTTGTGGTTGTTCTACATGTGCATTTTCTTGTGATTTTTCATCTTGTGGTTTTTCTACATGTGTATCTTTTTGTGGTTCAACCTTAATATAAAATGCACCATTTTGTTAGGATTTACATGAGGTTGTTTATAGTTTTTAAATTACATAAGCTCCCTAAAAATTACATCCTTAGAATATGTCATTTTTATTGCTACAAGATCCCAAATCTTATAACCCTTAATGCTCTCTCCATAACCCATAAAAATACATATGCTAGCTCTAAAATCAAGCTTAGAACATTTTTCTTTAGGAAAATGAACATATGCCTTACTACCAAAAACTCTAAAATGACAAAATCATGGTCATTTATTTGTCCATACCTCATAGGGAGTTTTATCAACAAGAGAAAAATTAGGTGACTTGTTAATCAAATAACAAGCAGTGTGAACTACTTCAGCTCAAGAGCATTGTTCAAGATTTGCACTACCCAACATGCTTCTAGCTCTATCCATTAAAGTCCTATTCATCCTATTTGTCACTCTATTTTTTTTTAGGGTATATGGATTTATTTTTTGTCTAACAATTCTTGCATGCTTACAATATTCATCAAAGGCCCTACAAAAAAATTCACCACCATTATCTATTTTTAAAACCTTTACTTTTCTATCTAAATATTTCTCAACAAGTGTTTTAAACTATTTATATATAGAAAGACCAACATATTTTCATTTAGAAAGTAAACCCATGAATATCTAGAATAATCATCAATAAAATAAACATAGTAGCGAGACATTTCAATAGATGGTATATCCACATGACCAAAGATATCACTATGAATTACCTCCAAAAATTGTTTATCCCTAATACTCTTAGATTTAAATGATACTCTATGTTGCTTTCCATACACACAGTGCTCACAAAAATCAAAGTCAATAGAGTAACTTGACAAACCAATAACCATATTTTTATTTATGAGGGTTTTGGGACCATTTTCACCAATAAGACCCATCTTGTGGTGCCATAAATTAAATGATATAGAGTTATCAATTACATTAACAAAGTTACATAAAGTATAAGCATCAAGTCTAAATAGGATGCCACACCTATTACCCTTAGCTAAAACTAACTTCCCTTTGCTTAACTTGGAACCACTCTTTTCGAAAGTAACATGCACCCTTGAATAATTCATTTTATATGTAAAAATTTAATTTCTAGCTAAACCAGGGTTGTGCAATACATCTTTAAGGGTTTTAACCTTTCCATCATTGAAAATCAATTTTACCTCCCCTTGGCCTACAATTTTTTGTGTGCTATTATCCCCAAGGAAAAATTTCCCACCATCATAAGCTGAATATGTTGAAAACCATTCCTTATAAGAAGTCATGTGGTAGAATGCAATTGAATCTATTAAATTTCAAGAGTCACTGGCACAAGTCACTGTATATTAAATGCACAATAAAATCACTTAGGTTTCCATCAAAGATCGTCTAGAGAGGGAATCACCAACAAAAAATGGTGTCCTTTGTTAGTTGCATCTAACCTTTTCCAAGCTGTAGGAAAAAGGCCCATTTGCAAGAGTCCATAATTGGCTTAAGTGTTGATATTTTCGGTCTTTCGGACTTTCAAGTGTTTGTATACTCACATACCTTCTCTATTGCTCCCGATATTCTTCCTCATTTCCCCTTCTTTCCATCGTTTTCCTAAAAAAAATAAGTTTTGGGTATTCACCTTAACCCTTATCATCTACTACCTTCCTTTCCTAAACCTTAGCTCTTTCCCCTAATCACTGAAGTTTTGATAAATCCTTTCAAAAATGATTGAATGTTGATGTTTCAGACTTCGAGACCGACCTTCCTCATTACCTCTTACCATCTTTTATTATAAGGCATAAGCCTTTTTCCTGACCCTTGATCCCCAATGCTTTTCCTTTAGCTTTCAGAGATTGGGTCTCTCGCATACCTTTTGTCTTATCTATGTGATAAGATAAATTCCTTCTCCCTAATCACTGGCATTGTGAGTCTTCTACCTTTTAGAGGTTGAACTTTTTTCTTACCATTTAGCGCATTCATTGGTAAGACATAAGTCCTCCTCCTAACTCCTAACACCCGATGTTTTCTTTCCCTACGTATTCTTTCTAATCTTTCCACTTTTCTCATCTTCTCATTCTTCTAGCGACTGATAGACCCAAATCCAAATGTTCGATGGGGTTTCTCTTTAGATCTTTCGTTTCATGGCATTCTTTGCTCCGAACTCTCAACAAGCAACCTTTTTGTTGGCCCAATGCCCAATGTCCAACGAAGATGGTTTCACGAGTGTGTGAATATTTTAATAATTGAACTAATTATTGACACGGTTCTGAAAATTTAGTAATACTCTTGATTGATGTGATTTTAGTTGTTGGTTCCATTAATGTTGCAACTACCCTCTCAACTACCATGTTTGATCTTTAGATCTATAGGAGTGATGTTTAATTCATTTTTTAATGATGCAAGTAAGGAAAAAAGGCACCCATGATTCTTTGTGGCTTAAGGACATCCTTTTTGTTAGAAATCAATATTTGGTAGATATTTATTACATATTTGGTGGAGGTTTTCTTCCTCATTCATGTGCTCATCAATGCTATGGCATGGCTTCAGCATGTGCGACCATGTGAAGATGATGCAAGAAAATATGGGAGCCTAAGTATGGTCTCTCATACTCATGGATGTTTATCCTAGGGTTTCTTAATGATGCAAAAAGATATATAAGTTTTGGTCAAAAGAAGAGAGAAGAGGAGGATAAAAAAATTCAAAGAAAAGAGAGAAGCAATTGCAGAGCCAACATAAGAAAGATATTCACAAGAAACCCTAGGTTTCAATATCGAATTCTAGGTTTAGATATTTTTGTATTGTAATGATCTAGGTTTGATCCCAAATTTGTAATAGTATTTGTAAACCTAAAGATTGAGTGATTAAAGGTATAACCAACTTTAGCAGAGTGTCTCCTTATGTATGGTATGCATTTCAAGATGTATAATTGATTAGTTTTTCAGCAATAATTATGTAAAATCTGTGCAAATATTTTTCATAGTATCTTTTCAATATAATAAAGGAAATGTGTGGGTATGCTTAAAGATTACTAAGTATCCTCTTTTAATAATTTATAACTATCTATTTTCTTTTTGAGTGAATGTATAGAACCTAGCTTGCTTATGCATTTAGAAAGGCATAGTCTTTTGTAGTGACTTGATTAAGTCATTTCCTTGTTTTCAATTATTGCATCTTTGGTTAAATCTACCTACTATATTTCCCAATGGATAAAGGCATCAATTTATTATTGGCTTTCTCTCTTAACATCCTCAACACACTCGAAACACATCAACTCAAAAAAAAAAAATTACTTTCCAAGTTTTTTAAAACCATGTCTAGATGAATATAACCTTTTCCCTTGAAAGTTAGAAGAGCGATGATGAAGAGTGGGAAGAAGTGCAGAAGGGACAGTTTGAATGCAACTAAGGATGGAGGCAAGGATGATGAAGATGCAAAGGCAGATGGTTTTTTGGGTTCGTTGGGATTTTTTGGAGCTACTTCTGACCTTGTGTTGCAGGACGTTGTGGTCTTCTTTGGTTTGTTTTCTAGGGAAGGTTCACTAGAGGGTGAGAGTTCCTATTTCTTATCTGCTGATGGTGTGTCTATAGAAGAGCCATATTTTGTTGGCATGGTAGTTGGCTTTTGTGGTATGTTTGTGTTCCCTCTCTCCTCTGTGGACCTTTGGCTTTGTTTTTTGATTGAGGTGAGTAGTTTGTAGGGTCTCTATCCTACGTTCTCCTCATTTCTTGCCTTGGTTGAAGACCCCTATTCTATTGGCTCAGTGTTTGTGTTCTGGGTTGTCTGTCTTGCTTGGGTGTGGAATGTTTATTCTCTTTCCCACCCTTTTTTTGTTGGGTATGGTAATGAGCTTTGTTTGGGACTTGGATGGTTCCTGGTCATTGGTTTTTATCTCCAACGTTGTTCTAGAGTTGGGTTGTGTGTTTGCTCGTTGAGCTTTCCTCCTTCCCCTAGTTGTTTTTTATACTTTTGTAATCCCTTTTTCTGGTGGTTGGGGGTTTCTTTTGGTGGTTTTTGGAGCTCTCGTTGCTCTTAATTTTTTTTTTTTCTCAGTGTTGGGTTGTTCTTCAATCCTTCCTTATTTTCCTAGCTACTCTCATTCTTCATGGGAATATTCTTGATCCTCTGTTGGGGTTTTGTGTTGTTCTTGTTGTTGGAGCTCCTTTGAAGTGGATGGCTTGTGGAGGAGGATATTTTTTTAGGCCCTCATGAGTTTCTTTTTCTATCTTCTGAGATTTTACAAAGTTTTTTTATTAAGGTTCAAAAGTGGTTGTGGACGATGCTCTCCTCTTTCATGCTTTGGAATCTTTTCATGCCAAAGGAGGTTGTGACTTCCCTTAGTGTACAAATCCTTTCTTTCTTCCAGTTTCTATAGTTGAGGTCTTCTATGGAGGTGAAGATTGCTCCTACTGAGGTGGAGCTCTCTCCTTTTGAGGTGGTGTTGGCTACTATAGTCTAGGTTGGAAGCTCTCTTTCTCATTGATTGTTCCTATTGAGGTGGAACTTGTGTTTGTTGGAGAATGTTGGTTTTGTTGGTAAGGGCTCTCATCTCTTTATCTCCATTAGAGGGGAGCCCTCTTTATTAGAGGAGGATCTGGGGTTGGCTCTTCAGGTGGGAGGGAGATGCAAGATGGCAGATGGCTTTTAGAGTTTTGATGTCCTCTTTAACCTCCCTATTAAGGTGGGGGGTTTGGATTTGTTGGTTTTAGTGCAACATTTGGGCATAATGGTTTTTAGCATTATTAATTTGCTTGTTGTTCTTGGCTCAGGCTTGTTCTTCCTAAGCATCTTTATTGTTATTGAACAATTGGTTTGTTGCATCCTACTAGCTTTGTTGTCTGACTGTTTCAGGTGGTTAGTCTCTTGGGTTCATTTGGTTGCTAAGGGTTCAAGGTCCCTCTCAAAACCCGGTTGTAAAGGGTTCAAGGTCCCTTCAAAACCTAGTCTTGGGTTTAAGATCCCATTCAAAATCTTGATGTAAAGGGTTAATGGGTCCTTCAAAACCTTTGTGTAGCTCTCTTGGTGTTGTTGTTGTTGGGTTGTTGATGGTATGTGGTCTATCTTTGTTGCAACATTATTTTCTTTGATAGGGTTAGGGTCCCTTCAAAACTGATTTGTAATGGGTTTTGGGTCCCATCAAAACCTACTTTTCCCCATCAAAAGCAATACAAGGGTGTATCATAAACTCATTCTCAGACACTTATATGGTAGATTATTTGTTAGTAAGATGCTCAACCTTACTTGTCCAATCTAGCACATAGGTATATTGTGACACCAGTATTGGGATACATTATGCAGTGGGTATAGTTTGTGGTAATGTATTTTGTATTGCTTCGATCATCAAGTCAGTATCTTAAGAAAACACCCCCTTGGTCTTCCAAAGCTAGAAGTGAAGAAGTTCCTTAGATTCCCAACTTGAAGATAGGTTTGAGGTAATTTTCCCAAGTTTGACACCCTTGGTACCTAGAAGATTATCATACCTTAGGCATTTGGGGCCTACAACCCAATTCACCAACATAGTGCATTACATAGTACACCATAGGTCCCATCCTTTTCCACGATATTTTCCACCATCAGGAAACTAGGAAGACGATTTGGTGTATCTCACATGAGGGAGTCGTCCTCAACCCAACAAGGCCAAGTATACTATTTGACAACTAGGAATGGGATCTAGTGCATCCTAGACTACATTGGGGGTCCATACTCCATCCCAAATATTTCCACAAGTAGTGAACCTATCCAGTCCAATGGATTCCAACTTCAATCACCTATAGGCCACAAATGATAAGTCTATCCAACTAGGAAGAAATAGCTTCCAACAAATACTACCTTGTGACCTTAGTGATATTGTCAGATATCTTCTTCATCGTCCTTGTGCTATAGGTGACTTCCAATGAACCCTCCTGATACAATGGCTATCTTTGGTTACCATCACCTACATGGTAGGGTAACTATCCATGCAATCGTTATTATATCAAATTTTGAATATCCCCTAGCAATCCACCTTCGTGAACCAGGTGAATGCCAACTAATCCAAAAGATACAACAATAGATCTAGGCATCCACCATTGGTCTGGTCCAATGACAAGCTGCTAACTATTATTGTAACATAGCTAGGGTAGCCCGCTACCTTCACCTTCATGAACCAGGTGGAAGTTGACTATTCCCTAGAAGACATAGATCATTGGCATGATCCAATGATTGTTTGTCACTTCTCAAATACCGTGGAGTTTTGAACTTGCAGGTCATACATAAGAAGATTCAGAATACTATTCAAGTCACTTAGATAATTATATCACAATCAACAAATCCATGGGCCTATACATAGAGACCTCTAAATATGGATTTGAATTTCACAAACACATAAGAGTTACACAATACCAACATAATATTACCTTTACCCAACATATACCTATAATCAAATACCAACTATAAGGTAGTTGTTGTCAATCAGTGCAGGTGCTTGAGCGATTAAATTTAGCAATCTGTTGAAACATGGGAACTATTTTCAGGCTGTGGGTAATCCTATGGCGAAATAGAACCTCCGGATTCTAGGCCGGCTTCCTATATGATGATCAATTAGGTACTTGAATGATTTTCTTCTGAGAAAAGGGTAAAAGGGACTAAACTGAATGCATGAACTCAAATTAAAACCTTGGTGATGCACCTAAATGATGGTATTGCATGCAACCTGTTTCACAATTACACTTCAATAATCCTATTCGCACAACTAAATCTGAATAGTTTAACCACATAAATAATTTATATGAAGGCTTGACTGTATTACCATCTTTTAAGGAAAAGAACGTCTTCACAACTAAAATAGTAAAGTAAGCCAAATGCACAACATACAACCTGTGGAATCAAACTTGATTGTATACCAGCACATATGAAATGAGGTGGGAAAATAAAGGTTTCTAAGGTTAAACACGATAAATTCCTTATCAAATTCACACAGCATGACACCTGAGATTCTGAAGGCAAACACTTTAGCATACTGAAAGGTAAAAGGAAAGCTCTGCAAACTAATGAAACTTGATTAACCTGTAATAACTTGCTATTGTATTAATTTGTAAAATGCTAAGTTACAAGATGATTCACTTTCCAGAGTGCAAAGGCTGAAAAAAAAGAACTAGATTTTAAAAAATAAACTTTTTCAATATATACAATATGAAAGGCACTCCAAAGTGCATGAATAGCAACTGAAAGTGATATGAAAGTGAAAAGATGACAATTACAATGCGAAATATGAGCACAAGTGAAAATCCCTAAAAAAGTGGCTCAAACTCATGCAAAAATGAGTGAACACAAACTCAAATTGGCAGTCATAAAGCATGAAATCGATCTGCAACTCGAACTAGACTGAGATCCCTGAAAAAGTGGGCTAAAGCATGCAAATTTCACCTTGTTTGTATCAATCTTCCCATGCACACTTTAAAGTCTATCCTTCTTATTTAAGTCTTCAGTTGACAACCTAATGTAGAACTGAAGTAAAATATATCTTAGCTTTACCTAATATTCTTATTTGCATTTAGGTGATAAAATAATTAAATGATTTATTTCATCATTCAATTAATTTATTTACATTATTTATGAAAATGAGAATAAAAGGAATAAAGCTAACTTAATCATTAAGCTCCAAAGTCACATTTAGCATGAAATTCGCACTTTCATTAAGACCACCATTTGACCACACTTGGCATAGATAAGGATTTAATATTCTGCCATAATACTTAGCATAAAATCTTCATCACTATTTGATAAGGCCGACCATTTCTTGACTCATTGACTTCAAAACGTGACCATGAGGATAATAAAAACAAAATGATTATTAAAAATCATTACAAAAATATGCAAAGAAGAATTAGGGCGAATGACAAAAGCACCATCGAACCCTAAAAGAACATTATCATTCTTTTGCATTTGACCAAAAGAAACTTCTGGAGGAAGTTGGCCGCCACCATGGAGGGTTTGAAGCTCGAATTTGACCATTTCCTATCGATTTTTGATGATCTCTTGAGATATTCTTGAACAAAACAGGTAAAATGAAGCTCGCTTTTTATATTTTGACAACTCTGGATATTACCAAGCATTAAAAATGCATTTTTCTGAGGTCTTAAGGCGCGGCTGTGATGATATCTAATACATTCTATGTCTTCTCTCTGTTCCTCTCGTATTCTCTTGGTATTCTATTTTAACTCTGGACCTGGAAAGAGTTCAAACTCATCACTTGAGTGATAACACAAGGTAACTCGCATTCTTTAGCACAAACCCATGCTATTCTTTCTATTTTGAGGCCATAAAAATAGAAAATCTTACCTTCTAAAGCTGCTTTAATCATTTTGATTGTAGATGATGGTTACCCAAGACTTTTCATTTCGATTCCTGAACATTTGTTCAAAAATTTCTGTATAATACTGCCATTACTAGCCACGACTGTAACACTCATTCCTGGTGTATTTGATCCTTTGCGTGCATTTCCATTGGTAAGATTTGAAATGACTCAACGAACAACATATCAATGATTGTTCCATAAAAGAAACATGAAGTCTCTCTATTTTGAAAGCCGCGGCTACTGTGATTATTATGGATATTTGATCCTTTACGTGCATTTCCATGTATCTGTGAGACAACAACCTTAAGAGCCATTTTGATCTTAAACCTCTATCTTCACTGAAAGCCAAGACTTCTAACATTATATGTCCCTCTATTTTAATGTTGCTTTGATAAATGACATAACACCTTGCATTGTAGAATTTATATTATGCAAATACTACTCCATCTTGAAGACACGGCCATATATCTATGCATTCCTGACATGGTGACTACCTGATCCAATGGAATAATCCTTGTTGATGCACTATTGTCTCCTTGTAGCTACTCCTCTTGATCTTTCTATAGAAGCATTAAATTCTGAGACAAAAAATAATTTAAAAGACTTCTCTTGTTAATGAAACAGTGGCCTTTTGTTATTTGATTTTCATGAAACTGGGACATCATAGTGTTGTTGCTTGATATATGTTTCCACTCTCCCATTTTTATTTGCACAGTATATATGTTTTATTGAAAGCTCCTGTAACATGAGATGACTGTTATACATAATTTCAAAATCATTCTGGCTGTTTGTAACTGGACAACATCTCACTGTCCTGAATAAGCTCTCCTTTTGTTATTGACTATGGTCATTCACTCTTATACAACATGTAGTCAAAATGATGCTTACTCCAAGAAAAATACATCATTCTCGCCACTCCTTGCATCTAAAACCTGTGGAACTATCAACACAAAAAGAACTTGCTCATAAATTTATGTATACCATCCAACTTTTGATTGCTCACTTAATGCTTTATGTTGGTATAGATACTTCTGTTATGTCTTTTTAACCTGAATTGTAACAATGTTGTCCTGTAGATGCAAGATTTTAAAGTTCGTGATAATCTCTCACTTTAAAATACTTTGTAAACAGTGTTGTATTCCTGCTTTTTGCTTGTCACTGTGCTATCTCTCAAGCTCACTTGAAGCAAGATAATGAATATCTTTTGTTCCCCAAATCATGGCTGTATTTTATAATGGAAACACACTCAGCAATATGTGCCAGAGTATAACATTAGCTTGCAACATTAGATTGCTCTGTTTGATAAAAGATAATGCATATATGTATCTTCCATTATTATTAAATGTTGACTTAAAACAGAATTTGCTGCTTTCTGTTGAAAACTTGTAAAAACTTGGATTGTTGCAAATCTGTCCTGTACGGTGATATGATTTATGAAAGCATTCCAATACTTGAATATTCTGTTTCTCTTCAATGCAAAGAGGCTCAACACCTTATTTAGATGTAATATGAAAAATATAAAGTAGAGCATGAATAGAAAAATGAAAATAATGAGTGCAACATTGATTGATCCTTTCTTGATATGAAGAGCAAAGTTATACTATAAGCTCAAGCTGCTTTTCCTGAATCTGTTTGAAATAAAGCTGCTTATTTGACTATTTCTTTATTTTAGTAGCTCTTTTGATGACTCTTTTGACAATGTTAACAAACTCTCATATGTAACTTGAGAGTGTATCCTTTTGATATGTCGAGCTCAACCCTTGTGGGAGCCCGTTTTACTCCACATATCTGATGAAATGATCTCAAACATGATGAACCTGTTCTTGCACACTGAAACAAACATATTAGCAAAATAAAAAGAAGTGAAAGCTTCCATTGAATTATGTCTTTCTTCTTGATTTTTTGCAATTATTTGATGAATGCTTGGTTTAATGCAAATTACATTCCTGTCTGTAGCATAGGCGTAAGGCAGAAAGTAATTCACCATTGTCTTAGAGTATAACTCTAATACCATCTCCTTAACGATTTTGCAGGTTCATGGAGCGATGAAGCGAGGTTGCTACTTGGAGGCATGACGCTAGAAGCACCAACGAAGTGATTCATCATTACAGGCAATGATGAATTGCTTCTCTCCTTTACTCTTATGTTATTTTCAGCTGTGTAGCTTGTGCATTTAAATTTTGTATTCATCTCTTGATTGTCAGAAACAATCTCAGCATTACTCTCGCGGTCTTGTGCGAGATTCAAACATTTCACAAAATGAATAAAAGCATCACTATGCAAATTTTCTCAATTTTCTGTTTTAAATGTTTGCACAATAAACTATGACTCATATGTAAGATGATCTCAATGATGATCAATGAACACTTAATCAACAAAACATGAAAATTTTCTGTACCTATAAATGATGAACTTCATTCAGCTCTACCTGTTTGAGCTTGGAGTGAAAAATGGGTAGCATGATCAATCTCTTACTTCATTCAAATTACCATTCAAAAGTGCATCATCTATTAAATACAAGTTATTAGATTTCCTTAACTCGTTCATACCCTTATGGTACCCATTTCAGCCTCAAATTCAATCTTGTGGAGGAGAAAATTTCAAACCAATTAGGAACAACCACAACCCTTGAAGTTATCCCCCGAGACCCTCCCCCTATGGATTTGAGGTCATAGGCACATCCTTTTCTAAAGGATTGCCTACGTACTTGCTTCCAAATGATATCAAAGTCACACATAGTTCTCCTTACAAGATATCTCAAGGATACCTACACATTGGTTCCCAATTTAATGATCTATACTATGAAACTTCCTTCCAAGTCAAGATTGAACCTCGCCATCATTATTATTCCTAGTTTAACTAGAATATCCCAAGTTTTAATTATATTGACAAAGGTTCTAGACTTATTACTCAACACAAAATTACGTTGGTTCACACAAACCCATAAGAAATCATTTCCAATTGATACTCATATAATAGGTTCAATATTGGAGTTCTTATACTCGAGGGATTCAATAGATATATTTGAAGGACGTACAATAATATTTATAAGTGTGTGTTAAGTATAATCAATGCTTGAATGCCTCTTACAATAGTGGGAAACACCATGTCCATTGAATCTTTTAATATAAATGTATACACTCGATAATGTTAGTGATAATTATGGTCTTAACCTTTTGATTTCATTTAATTTTATGGGGGAACCCCACATTCTTCTAATTATCTAGTTCAAGGACCATATAATATTCTCACTTGATATTTATACTAAATATTAACTTAACAACAAACCATAAATGATCCCATATGGCAACACAAGGTTTGAAAATTAGCCGTTATTCTCATATTTTAGTGGTCATAAGATGTAGAAACATCACAACTCGTGACACATGTTTCAACATCCAACATAGTGTGTCAAATAGAAACCAAACACAACACAATGTAGATGTAAAGTATTTAAACTTAATAAACAACCATCAAATTTTATTACCTAATAATGGTATGATAATTTCTTAGTTTCAATGTTTTAGAAGGATATAGATAATAAGGGAGTAATGCCCCATGTAAATTGATAATATACACATGTTGTAATGTCGTAGAATTGAACCTAGGGTAAATTCCACATTCTGACATTTCTGCCTAGCATTTATGATGCCTTGGAACATTGATGAAAAAATATCATGGGTCAGAATTTCGTGATTCTAACTCCATGTGGATTTGTGGTTGAGTGATAGAATCCTGGTGATGTGTTTCCCAAGAATCTAAGCTTTGGATGCATGCGCGACACGTAAACATCTGCGTGGAGCGCTAGCATCCTAGTAGTTTCTTGAGTTCAAAACATGGAATCTGGAATACTAACCCTTGAGAAACATGTCCTAGTAGTTACATTCCAAAAGTAATGACTCTTGGCTGCCCTTGTAAGCATTAAAAACCCCTTTTTGGCTCTCATTTGGGGGTTGGAAGACATCACTCAAGCTCTCTTGTTTCTTTTCTGCAACTTTGAGATCTCCTCATCTTTGATAGTAGTGCTCTCACAAGCAAAGCCATACTGAACTGAGGTCCTCCCAGCAACAACAAGTAGCTCTCAAGCAAGCACTCAATGGTGCATTTGTGTGCTTTGGAGAGGGTCTAGGCCTGTGGGTAATGCTCTCTCTCTCTTTCTTTCATTTTACTTTCATACTTGTCCTTTTACTACCTTGTGGTGCGGGTTCTACTAGTCTTGAGTCATTTTTTCTTTCACCACACACTTCTTGTGGTGTGGGTTCTACTCATGAGCGGGTTTTGCTTTCACCACATGATTTGTTTACTTCTTTAGCAATCCTTTACAACTTGGTTGTCCATGGAGGTGGGAACACCAAAGTAGGGTCTAATTGAGGCAGACCCCTATACAGCCTCTCAACAACTTTCCTCTCATTCGTTTGTGTGTAGGTCATGAAAAGGAGCTTGGAGTAGAGATTCAAATGTCCAAAGAAAGGTAAACTTTCTCCAAGCATCCTTGTGTTCATTTTAGCCTCTGGTTTTCTAGTTAGTTATATAGTTCAGTACGGCTTACCCCTGAGCTTAGAAGTAAAGTTTATTTCTGTCTGTTTGAGTTCCTGAGTTCTCTGTTTCTTAGGATGCCAGCGCGTCCTTTAGACGACAACACGTCGCACTAGCATCCTGAAACTGCACTGACGTCTTTTGGCTGAGAGCTCCCTCTTTTGAGACAAAAATCTCTTATTTTTTTCTCTCTCGAGGTCTGTGGAAGTTTTTCCCAAAGCATAACTAAATCTTAGTTCTTTATTGTTTTACTAATCTGTTATTCTAAGGTGTATAAGGGCAGATCGTTCCTTGGTGATCTCTCAAGAAAGGGGAGACCCATGTGCATCGAATCCCTCTTATATCACATTTTGATGAACCCAACGTGAACATCAGATCTTTCTTCGCAATGTTGCATGTTCATGCTAATGAATTTTCTAAGGAATATTTTGATATGTTGGAAGATGCTCTAGATGATTTCTTAGAAGTGCTCTCCCCTATCTGCAAATCTCCCAAACAAGTCTCCCCTCGATAGGCTGAGGGATCAATAAATGTGGTGGTGGTATTTTTGGCTCCTCCAAGCCCTAAGAAACCCATCATTTACATGACCCCAGCCGACACTTTTGTCTATGGGATTTCATGTCGTAGTGATTCATTGAACTTATACTCAAGGTTCGTGAAAGCTACGAACTCTACATCTTATAATGCAGTCGGACATCCTATGAGGAGTAATAAACAAAATATGAATCAACAACCCATTGTTCCTACATTGCAACTGTTTGTCCCTAATTTTTTTCCACCTTCTCAACCAAGCCTTTCATTAGCACCTAAACCCATGATCAAATCACCAGACGATTATGATCTTGTTGAGTAGCTTTGCATTACTCCAGCTAAGATCTCGCTTTGAGACTTGCTTCAGACCTCTTCAGTTTATCAAGAGATGCTCCAAGAAGCTTTACAAAAGATTCTCTTGCCTTCCTCCGCTAGGACCATAGATGTTAATGCATTGTTGGCTCATATTCACATAGATTTGTTGAATATCATGTTCCACCCGCAAGAACTCCCGCCTCTGGATTTGCATAAGCAAGCAGAGCCTTTGATGATTATAGTCAATGTTAACAACATTGGTATTAGGCGCACCCTCGTTGACACCAGTTTGGATCTCAATGTTTGTGGTGTAGACCTATTACCTAAATTTAATATTGATTCATCTTCTTTAGCAGCAACCTCCTTTTACATTCATGGATTCAATAATGTCGACCGCTAAGCGCTAGGTACGATAATACTACCTTTGCAGGTGGGTCACATTACCTTACCCATGTTGGTTTATGTGATTTCTGGCCCCTTACCATATAACCTCCTCTTAGGGAGACCTTGGATCCATGCTATGGGTGCAGTGACTTCTATTTTAAACCATTCTTTGAAGTTCATTGCAAATAATCGAGTAGTTACAATTAAAGAAAATCCAGAAGCCATTCACCTCTATGAACTGGCCGTTGTCAGTTGCACTTCGGTTGTATCTACTCTCAAGAATTGTATCCCATATTTGACCACCGATTCTATGGCATGTTCTTCGTCGATACCCTCTGTGGAAGTTGTTCCTAGAGAGAGTGTTGAAAATGAAGAATCACCTAAAGCAAAAGACTTTGAGTCTCCCTCGTCTGCTACTCAAACAAAAGCTTTCCTTGGAGATGATTGGGGCTCCTTGAATTTCTCTGAGTTCTTTGTTGCAAAATACAAGGAAAACCCCTCTTGCATGGACCTTCTAGGTTCCCTTGACACAAAGGCAGATGATACTCCCGCGGAGGAAGAGAAGTGTGATCCTGTTCAGGAGATCACTCCTTCCTATGCAGAGGAAAATAATCCCGCTCTTACAAAGAAGATTAATGTTTGTGATTTTGGAAGATTGAAATCACTGAGAGGGGGGGTGCATCAGTGATTTATAAGAGTTACAACATTTTAAAACAATGAAAAAAATTATCAGCTGACTGTTAAAACCAGACTTCACATAATCTCAGACAAAACTGTGTGTATTGCAAATTAAATAAAAGTTCACTAACATAGACTAGCTTGATAAATTTTGCACACATATCAGAGCTTGTAACTAAACCTTTTATGCAAGATGATTTAAAGAATGAGCAGAAATGGATGACTAAATCAACAATATTATGCAACTTAAACAAGAAAACCAATCACACATAGAAACATTACATAAAACCAAAATTTGTCCTGAGTGGAAAAACCCTCTTGGGGTATAAAAAACCACTCGAAAAATCTTTCCTTTATTCACTTAGAGCACCAACTCTTTCACATTTAGGAGCACCAACTCCTTTTACAAGATTATAGGAGCACCAACCCCTTTATAGATTTAGGAACACCCATTCCAAGGAGCACCAACCCCTTTTAATACATAACAATTATAGCATCCTATTAAAACCCTAGAAGTGCATATTTTGCAACTCTAGAATTTCAATAGAAAACTATGAAATATTTTCAATAAGCCCATTGAAGAATATTGTATATCAACATCTTCTCAAATAATAAACAGATTTTCAATATAGAACAAATTTTTGTATCACTTAAAGAGTACTCATGAAATCTCCTCTTCTCTTCACCGATACAATCTCAAAAATACCAAAGACCCCTCTTTACATAATCTCTGCATACAGTTTTTGTAACTATAAAAACCAACTCGAGTTAGGGTTTTTTGAATAATAAACCCTTTTACCAATTTTCAGCTAAAACCATATAAGTATTCAATTATAGCCAGAGAGAAGAATCATCAGGAACCCTACAAAATTTTTAACCAACCTCTTCAAACAGATTCCTTAACAAAAACATTATCAACAAATTATTCACAAAATCAACATCATTAATCTTCTCTTTAACTAACAGATCCAAAACCCGTATTAACAAGATTTGCAAATAAATGATGGAAGAAACTGAATGAGTAACATGATAACCTGTCAAGATGTTCCCAATGACCCAACATTGTGTTACTTGGTTCATGGTGGGTAGAAACCAAAAACTAACCAAAGAAATCTTTGAGCCATAACTTCCCAGCTGTGTACTTCATTGATTGAGCTTCCATAACTACTTGGCGACACCATTCTTTCACACTCCAGCTCATAGTTAACTACATTGTAAATACAACTCTCCACACTATTCTCAAACTCAAACTGACCACTTTCCATGTCGGCTAGCTAAAGAAACAGGTCTACAAGTATTCCAATGGCGGCTAGGGTTCCAAACCCTAAACATCATCATAATGAAACAAAAAACATCTTTCTATTTCAAAGACTTTTCATAAAATCATAATCATTTGAAATCCAAAGTATGCACAATGATTAAAAACATTTTTGAAGTCCATCAAAGACTATTTTTTGGTGAATACCATGATAGGAATTTCCAAAAATTACCAACAAAATAATGACTAAACATGCCACCAAATATAGCATATGAAACCTGATGACTTTACCACACTTTAATCACTGCCATGTGACTTTATTCAAAGTCAATTTCAATTTGAGTGCAAATTGACCAATTGCATATGTTCAATATGATTTAGTTTAGCAATACCAATCAATAATAATGTTGCCTAATACCATTGATCTTTAGAATAAGCTTTATTAAATATTTCAATAATATGTTGCCCAATACTTTTATCACTCAAAGTGATTGCTTGTCAACTATGAACCTCATAATAAATCAAAGATTCTTATGATCATATCAAACACGATTACCTTAGAAAATCCATGTAAATCAACCACCTACTCATAAAATTGACACAACCATATAATTGATCTGTGATTGAAATCATGATAAGGATAAACCTAACATGTAGCACCCTGAAAAATAAACACTATCAGTACCAATATGCATCAAAATCCCATCAAAATGATGTAAACCAAATCATATGCCACCAAGATTAGATCATCCAAACTATATAAACCGTGTGCATATATTATCCAAACCAGGGATACATAGCATCTACATATCAACTCATCCCAACAATGAGCATCTCTGAAACCAAATCTGCACATTGAGCAACTTGTCAATGTTAATCAAAGATTAATCAAAGAACACCAAAATAAGAACTAGTTTTGTCATCAAGGACAAACATCAAGTACAAATCATAAACAACTGAGAGTCAACAAACTCCCCCTTTGTCCTTGATGGAAAAACACATACTTTCTCTCCCCCTTTTTGCCTCAATGACGAAGGATGAAAGAGGATGTGAGATGCCATGAAGATAAACAACTGAGAGTCTAGCCAACACATATCCATCTAAAAATATGAATCAAAACTCAAAAATCAACCAATATATCATCACTTCATAATCAAACAACTCGGCTACATATATCTCCTTGTGTTCACATGGATAAATACAATCAAAGACTCTATCGATTCAGATACTTAAAGACAAAATTGCAACATGAAGCTCCCCCTGACACTTTGCATATACTAAATCTTGGCAGAATTTCCTTCAAGAATAAGTGTTCTTTAGTGTAAAGCCTCACTATTTCTATATGTTGAACAGCAAAGAAGTTCAAGAAAAAATGACTTTGATCATATAACGTTGCAACCTTTGAGTATTGCAATATCACTAAATTTCTAGGCACTTTCACTGATATTCACATATATGTGAATCAAAGCAATCAAAACTTAGTACCACTAACCAATTCAGTATGCATGCAAGCAAGAAAAAGAATCAACAAGATTTTACCACTGTCCAAATAGTTTCATCACTATACACATTGTCCACCATAGAAGAGTATGTTGTATGTCCAAGGTAAATCACGATTGCACATGTTCCACTATCAACAAGGATGTATTAACAACCAACCAAACAACCATGATCCATTGCATTTTCGCCTTCTTCATTAGATAATGTTAGCAAAATGATATCATTGTCATTGTATAATTGCAGCAATATCATGTATCTCCACCCAAGCAAACACTATATATTTCAAGCAATGATATTCCACAAAAGTTCTAAAAACATTGTCATGGTACTATTGTCACCTAGAAATTGCACCCTATGCAATAGATTGAAACTGAGCGAGCAACATGGGATCATTTCAAGGCTGGGTCACCTATGGTTGAAATGAACCTCTGGAGAAGGCCGCTTCCTTTGGTGTCACCTAAAACTACTAATTTTTTGAAGGAAAAGGGAGAGAGATAATGCATAAAAATGAAAATTAAACTCTAAGGTGATGCACCGAAATGACAGGAACAATGAGATACTCGAGCTACACTTGAATACTGGTGACAACCATGAGACTGCACAACAAGATCCTGTAGATCACACATTCAAACAGGTTTGACATGCACATGCCTTTAAGAAGGAAAGGCAGATTTTCACAAACTAGAAGATCATGTGCAGGATTAAGTAAACATAGTTTGAAACCTACATGATACTACTTCTACAAAGAAAGGCACGACATGAAACAAAGCTATAAGGAAAGAGAAAATTTCACTAAGTAGCTCAATGAATCAAAAAAGAATGCACAATACTTCACAATAATCAGAAGGCAGGATGACGGACCATCAATAGTAACCAAGGTAGATTTTGTATATTATGTTCCAAATTGAGTTACAGAATCCTGCTAGTCTGAGAGAGGACTGCAAAAGGGTCATAGACTTCAGAAGAGCATACTCCAAAACTCCTTTTCAAGAAGGCAAGAATGCCTTAAATACAAAAATGTGTTGGCCCCTCTGGGTTTACAAAATATTGGGCTCAGAAAGATCAGCCTTTAGATTTTTTGATTGAATTAAATGCTGCACTCTGCGTGTCCATGCCAGCGAAGAGTCATCCCCTGGAGAAATTCTTCTTTAGATATATCGCAGCTACCGCATTCACTTCCTGGCATTGTGTCCATCTTGAATCCTCTGCCGAAGAGCTGCATTGAATGTCCCTGAGCTCAGAACAAATACACGTTGATTCACATTCTGTTGGTTCTCTTGACACTGGTCAAGCTGCCAACGATTCACCCGTAGCTCTCCTCGATGGGTCGAGTGTATTCCACGTGGATTCTGTGGGCGGTCAAAAACTCCTTTAGTTAGAATCGCATCTCGGCGAGAAACTGGAAGTGTCTCACCGATGTAATTATGTGTCTCAGCAGCTATCGGCATATCATAGAACAGTCGGTGAGAGCTCATGCCGCAGGCAATATACTATCGGCGAGCCCATTTCATGGTCGAGGAGACCTTCTGCTAGTTGGTGAAACCTTCTATTGAGCCCCGACGCCCTCGGCGAGCACATCCATGTCAGCAAGACATTACCGAGTTGGCAGGACCTCATGGCGAGCCCATTTCATTCACCCCGAGCTCACTCTTCTCCTCCGGGCTCGAGCTCCTTTTCAGTCGGCAAGACATCCGTGTGTCGGTGAGACGTTTTACCGAAGGAAAAACGTTACCCCGAGGCCCTTCATCTTCGACAGGAGTTGATTGATGTCACCCCGAACGCACGCCACTCCCGAGCACGCCACTCCCGAGCTCTTCATACTTTCGGCGAGACACATTCTGACTTCGCCCAGACCTCACACCGTGGTCTTTTTCTTCGCCGAGTTCTTTCGATATCCCCCGAGCCCTCTTCATCTGTCGGCTAGACAACACCGAGTCAGGGAGACCTTTCTCCGACTTAGAATGTTATACCGAGGCTTCTTGTCGTCGGCAAGACATTGGCCTGTCAGCTAGACCTCTCGCCGGGCTCCCTATCTCTTGGCGATGAGCCACTTTCTCTTCGGTCGGGGAGACATCTGGCCTTCGCCAAGACATCATGGCGAAATTGTTTCCTTGGCCGAGACCCTTTTCATCGGCAAGAGTTCACCCCGTCGGTGAAACATCTTGGCGATGTCACTTTTCTCTCGGTGAGCTTCTTTCTGTTTCGCTGAGATCCATGCCGAACTCCCGCATTCTTTCTGAGCTCTTCTCATCCTTCGGCAAGACTGCACTGCTTCGGCAAGACCTTATGTCGAGCTTTAAAACTTTTTGGCGAGCCCATCCTGGTATCGACAAGACTCCCGCCGAAGGCAATCATATCGAGGCCCCCCATTCAGTCGGTGAGACTAAATGTCTTCGCCAAGACATTACGGTGAAGGCATCAACTTTGGCCGAGACTAAGAGCAAGTCGGGGAGACCTCAAGTCATCGGCGAAACATTGGGGCGATATCACTTACTCTCAGTGAGGCCTTGGCCAGTCGCCGAGACTCTTGGCGACTTCTTCCTTTTGGCAAACCGCTTCCCGTTGGGGTGACTTTTGGCGAGAGTTCATTTTTTTTTTTTGGTCGGGGAGACATTACCAACTCGGCAAGACCTCCCGCCGATACTTGCGTCCTTTGCCGACACCGCTTCACCCTGACGATTGTCGGCGAGACCTCTTGTTGTCGGCGAGACCATATGCCGAAGGCATATCTTATGTTGATGACGGAAACCCTCCTTAGGCGAGACACTTGTTATCGGGAAGACTCCTACCGAACCCTTCTTGTTGTCGCCAAGACATTCCATTCTCGCTAAGACTTCTTAGTGAGCTCCTTCACCTACCCCGAAGTGTCCAGTCGGTGTGACCTTCATCCCTCAGCAAGACACTTTGCCGAAGGCAATATCCTTTGTCAAGACCCGTGCTTGTTGCCATGAGTCTCAGTGAACAACGATTGAATGGCCTATCAGCCAAAGAAAACCACGCGATAAGAGGTCATACCGAACCCCTCTTGTCACAGCGATAGGCTCCATAGTGAACGCGTTCGGCAAGACAGAGACTGGGTCACAGTGACCTGTTCAAAATGGAAGGTATCAAAGTTGCAAGTCGGCTAGAGAGTGAAGATGTCATACCGACTTGGGTCTAATGGAAGCTCGAGCCTGTGACAATTGAGGCGTGTTTCCAACAAAGCAGGCTTCCCAACTGAGCTCTCTGTGAAATGCTACCAAATGCATGAACTAACCCTCAACTGAAATATCCCATTTGGCCCTTATGAACACCTGCAACATAGATGCCTTACCTGATTGGGCCTGAGGGTGAAAATTAGGTAACACCAACATTAATAGGTATGTTTCCCCATCTTTTTCGAAGATCTTTTCCAAAAATTTGTGGAAGTTAGGGTCTTGTTCTGCTTGTCAGATATCCTCATTGTTTATTTCTTCCCCTTGAGTGTTATTGAGTTCAGGAAGAGGGTTTCCTTCTACTTCAGCCATGTTAGGGATTTCACTATTTTGAACTTCAATGTTTGAAATTTCAATGTTGGGCATTTCGATATCGAGAGTTTTGCTATTTGGATTTTCAATATTTTTCGTTTCAAGGTTGGGTGTTTCGATATTGAGAGTTTTACTACTTGGACTTCTAATGTTTTTCATTTCAAGGTTGGGTGTTCCAAGTTCCTTGTCCTTGAGTCTCCTCTTTTGTGATCTCGTTTGGGCGGACATACAAGTGTTAGATTTTAGACTAAGCTTTGATCTAAGTTCGAAATAGTGCCAAGGATTTCAATTAAGTCAAATAGAATGACAAATTCTATTGATAAGACTAAGTTTGATTTGGTTGCATAACGTTGTTTCGTGATTAAAGGATGACAAATCCCGAAGATGAAACTAGGTTTTACAATCGAAGATGTGATGGATGTGGATGATTTAGGCACTTTGAAATGTTTTAGATCTAAGTTTAGTTTGAAAATTTTCACTTGTATAGGTCTATTTCGACACATTTAGACTTCTAAGGTATCTAAGGAACTAACTTGGACATGGAGTTTAGATTCTTGTTGTGTAATTAAGGTACTCAAAACGTTGGAAAAGTCTCATATTTTGACAATAGTACATCGTGTATAACTCTAGATTGTTCTTGCAAGATTTCTTGTAAAAGTTGAAGGTTAACCTTTCTCTAAATTCGTAGAGCATAGACAAACATTTTTTATGTTGTTTTGGACTAAGAGGTTTGATCTTGGGTTTCCTAACCTTGATCTTTCATGAAATCATCGTGTAAACCACATTTTTTTACTCTGTTTTTCCTAAAGAAAGGTTGAACACTGCTGAAAGGGCTGATTTTTTGAAGATGAATGAAGCTAAGTTACTATTTTAGGGTCTGCAAGAGGGGCCAAAACAGATAAAAGAGGCGCCAAAACTCTAAAAATAGCCCAGAATGACCTAAAAACAGCTGAATTACCCCCCTAAAGGTTTGTTTTCTTAGATTTTTCAATTGTGGACTTGTTTCCCTCAATGAATGTAGTTCTGAATCAAGGTTTTCACTTCCAAAATGTAACATTTTTTTATGGTGTTTTTGTTTGAGTTTTTTTTTGAAGACACATCAAGCATAATATATACTCCTAAAGCTGTCTAAGACTGTATTCTTTTAGATTCCACGTGGGTTTTACCCAAACCGCACTATCTTTAGCAGATGAATTCAGAAGCTTGGCTGCACAGGCTCCCCCTTACATTGCACTCTCTTCTCAGGCCAACCAAGCTTCCAGTCCCCATGAAACTCCCATGGCGAACTAATCATCTCTACTAAAAATTGTGAGAATGTGGATGCCTTGGCAACGACCGTTGCTACACCAAAGAATAGATAAAGGATTTTGGAAAATCTACAAAAAAGGGTTTTAATTCAAACATTCCATTCATAGGGAGTGACCCATGTGGCGAGAGTCCCTTTCAATCCATCTCGTTAGAGCCACCCAAGTGATACTTGAACTTTCCCCAAGTATCCACAATTATATCCTGATTGGAAGTCACTTGGCTTTAGCGTGTTACCAGTTGGGTCGTTCCCTTGGGTGATTACTTTTTCCCCAAGGCAAGCCCTCTAGGATAAAAAAAAGCAAGCAAGCATATCCGTAGTTCAATCAATCTTTATTTCGCATGAATAAAGAGAGAACACACGCTATATGCTCCACTTACACTAGCACATAAACAAGAACGGGTCTGGATTTTCAGATCACCCAGTTAAGGGGAGAGCATATGCCTACCATTCATCACATACAAAAGACACAGTGTTCATTAACCTTTTAATTAAGCTACGTTCCTAACTTAACCAAAAGGAAACAAGATGTTCGTTAACCTTGTAATTAAGCTATGTTCCTAACTTAATCAAAAGGAAACAAGTAAATAACATCCAGCCCCTGTAATGTGTTAGTAGTTTATGTTTGAGTCTTTGACAGCAAATCTGGGAAAACTTGCAAAGCACAAGACAAAATGTGAGTTCTCTAATTTGGTGAAAAAATGCAAGAGGTGCCAAAACATAAATAAGAGGCACAAAAACAAAGACAGAAAGCTCAAAAACAAAGTTAAAGAACCCAGAACTCCCTAAAACAGTCTACAAAAGGTGCCAAAACAGATGCAAGAGGTGCCAAAACTCTCAAGACAATGCAGAATGGTCCCAGAACAGCTTGCAAGAGGCGCCAAAACTCTCAAGACAGCCTAGAATGGTCTCAAAACAAGTAAAAATGATCTTTGAACAACTTGCAAGAGGTGCCAAAACAGGTACAAAAGGCACCAAAACTCTCAAAACAGCCCAAAATGGCCCCAGAACAAGTAAAAATGTCTCAAAACAATTTACAAGAGGTGCCAAAATAGGTACAAGAGGTGCCAAAATAGAGACAGGAGACGCCAGAACTCTCAAAACAGCCTAGAATTATCTCAGAACAGGTGCAGAAGACTCTCAAGTCTCAAACCTAAACCGATAATCATGAAATTGCCAAAAAAGTTAGAAACAAGTGAACCAAAGGCCCCATGGTGGGTGCCATTTTGTGCGTGTCGAATGTGGAGAGATTAAAACAACACAAACCTTAGTGAAATGATTTATATTGAAAGATTCAATCAAGAAAACTACTCTATTACAATCAAACCTTTCAAGAACATCTCATTATCCTCTATTTCTAAGGATTTATTAAATCGTTTGGCCCTCAGATTTTGGTGAGCACAAGGGTTGTTAAAATGGCAACTTAGAAAATGAGATTGAGTGCTTAGGATGCAAGCTAAGATGATTTCTATGTGCAAACATGTGCTGGAAGAATTAGTGGTATGATTCTAAATGAAACAAAATGATGGAAAGGATAATGGATGCCATGATAAATGAAGGATGATGTTGATGATAAACGAACAAGTGGAAATTCTTGATGTGATATGCAACTATAATGACCTATCAATGATTCTGAATATGCTCAAATGAAACTATGATGCAATGGGGATGATAAAATGCAACTATGAAGCAATATGTTAATCTAAACTGAGAATTCCATATAAAACATGATGTAAAAGCTAGCTATAAGACTCCATGAATGCTCCAAGCTCCTATGAAAAACTTGCATGGTAACTTTACTTCAAAGTGTGGATGAAAAATGGCATTATAACACTTCAAAATGTGTATCTCAAAATAGCATTATAACAATACTCAAAATGTGGATGATAAATGCAAAGGATAAGGGGTGTATTTATATGGTTTCTTAAGCATCTTGTGAGGTGGCACCTATCAACGGTCCAGATTCGAAGGAGAAAAAATAGACGGTGGAGATGGAAAGAATCAAGATGTTGTCCCCTTGACCAAAGACAACGTGCCACTTGGATGAGAGAATCTCTTGACCAAATGGAGTCATGCCAAAGGTGTGGGAGACCCAAGTGTGTGAAACAAAGACCATGTGCTCCAAATGTGTTGCAAGTGTGAAAGAATAAAGCCATGTGCTTTTTTTCAAGTGGGTGAGGATAATTCCAATTATTAATTAGGCTTATCTATTTTCATGTGACCTTTATGAGGTAGCACTAGAAAAAGTAGGAGACATGTGCTCTAATTGTTAATCAGGATTAAGGAAAATTAATTAAATAAACACGTTTAGGCCTTTGTTTATTTAATAATCTAGAAGAATATGATTTTGGAGAATAAATAGAAAGGTGAACAATATAAATAAAGTGGGACTTTATTTATATGTAGTTGAAACATTAATCAAATAGCTTGTATTTAATTAACTGAATGTGATGATTGTTTTTAGGTGTATACAATAACCCTAACCCTAATTCATTTAATTTTCTCTAATTGTAACACACACCCTAACCCTAATCTTAACCCTACTATAGCTTTAACC